>JAREIK010002413.1:227745-250345 GCA_029783825.1 Sapria himalayana | reverse complement strand
AAAATTGTTTATATTGAATTTATATGATAAATAATTTTTAATATTATATTAACTAAATATTATATTCACATTTCAAAAAATGTTAAATATTATTATATTTTCAAAGGTTATAAACTATGAAAATGACAAAAAATTACAAAATATTTTTTTGTTATTTTATTGTTTAAATAAAACTTATAAACCACTAAATACCTAAAAATATAAATCGGTAAATTTTTAAATGACAAAATCTTTAAATACTTAAACAATTAAACTAGTATACATTAATAATAAATCATAAATTTCGTTTTAATAAATTTTTATTTTTAAAATATTGCTTCTTTTTATAAGCATATATATTTTTTTTGATAAAAAATAAATTATTTAAAATAGATCTGTCTCACTAATAATTTATTTTGTAATTAATATTTCTATAAAAATAAACTGATAAATAATTAAAATAAAAATTTAAAATTACTCTTAATAAAAATTAAAATGAGATTTATGATTTATTATTAATGTATACCAATTTAATAGTTTAAGTATTTAGATGTTTTGTCCATTAGGTTTAGCGATTATGTTTAGGCATTTAGTGGTTTATAGTTTTATTTAAACCATAAAATAACAAAAAAAATTGTAATTTTTTGTCATTTCAATAGTTATAACCTTTGAAAATATAATAATCATTTAAAATTTTTTAATAGTTAATAACCATATTAGTTATAATAAGATTAATAATTATATATCATATAAATTCAATATAAACAATTTTATTGATAGATATTATAATAATGATCAAAAATTAAATAATAAACTATTACTAATAAGATAAGATATTAATTAAAAATATTTAGAAAACCCAAATTGCTTCAAAATTAAAGTAAAAAATATTACTGGATAATAATTTTTATTTTTAAAATTTACTTCTTTTATAAATCTATATATTTTTTGATTAAAAATAATTATTTAAATTATATTTGCGCACTCACAATTATTTTGTAATAAATATTTATATAAAATAACTGATAAATAATTAAAATTAATATTGAAAAATAATAATAATTAAAAATAAAAATTAAATTTCTTAATTATTAAGTAGTATATAAAGCTTAATGGTTTATGTATTTAGGCATTACATGCCTTAGAGTTTACTGATTTACTATGTATGCATTTAGTGGTTTATAGGTTTTATTTAAAAATTAAAATAACAAAATATTTATTTTATTATTTTTGATATTTTCAAAGGTTATACCTTTGAAAATATAATAATTTTTAAATTATTTTTAAATGTAAATTCAATATTTAGTTATAATAATCATTATATTTATATATCATATAAATTCAATATAAACATTATGATTGATAAATATTCTAAAAATGATCAAAAAATAAATTAATAATCTATTATTAATATGATAGCTATCAATTAAAATATAATAAAAAAAGCTAAAATGATTCAGAATAAATAAAAATATATTACTATATAATAATTTATTATTTTTAAATTTTTTTTTAAAAAAAGATTATCCATATTCTTTTGATGAAAATTAATTTATAAAATTATATTTGTCTAACACATAATTTATTTTTTAATTACTATTTATATAAAAATAAACAAATAAATAATTAAAATGAAGATTTAAAATTATAATTAAAAAATTAATATTGTGATTTCTTCTTTATTATTTTGGGTATACCAGTCTAATTTAAATTAGATCTGTCTCACTAATAATTTATTTTTTAATTAATATTTCTATAAAAATAAACTGATATATAATTAAAATAAAAATTTAAAATTATACTGAATAAAATTAAAATGAGATTTATGAATTATTATTAATGTATACCATTTATTATTTTAAGTATTAAAGGTTTTTTCATTTATGACTTTATTGATTTATGTTTTTAGGCATTTAGGGGTTTATAGATTTTATTTAAACAATTAAATAACAAAAAAATTATTTTTGATATTTTTTCACATTTTCAAAGGTTATAACCTTTGAAAATGTAATTATTTTAGAATTTTTTAAAATGTGAATATAATATTTAGTAATAATAATCATTATAATTATATATAATATAAACTAAATATAAACAATTTTATTGATAGATATGATATCAATTATCAAAAAATAAATTAATATGCTATTATTAATATGATACATATAAATTAAAATATAATTGCAAAACCTAAAAATATTCAAAATCCAAGGAAAATTTATTACTAAATAATAATTTTTTTTTGTTTTTGTTCTTTTTATAAGCTTATATTTTTTTGATAGAAAATTAATTATTTAAATTATATTTGTATGACTCATAATTAATTTAGTAATTAATATTTTAATAAATTATTTAAATTATATTTAAGGTTTACTAGTTTAAAGGTTTAAGTGTTTAGGCATTTAGTGGTTTATAAGTTTTATTTAAACAATGATATAACAAAAAATTTAATTTTATTATTTTTTTAATTTTTGAAGGTTATAACCTTTGAAAATATATTAATTTTTAAATTTTTTTCAAATGTAAATATAATATTTAGTTATAATAATCTTAATAATTATAAGTCATTTAAATTCAATATAAATAATTACATTGTTAGATATTATAATAATGGTCAAAAAAAATTTAATAAACTATTATTAATAAGATAAATATTTTTTAAAATATATTTGCAAAATCTAAATTTATTCAAAATCAAAGTAAAATATATTACTTAATAATAATCTTTTTAATGTTTTGCTTTTTTTATAAATTTATATTTTTGTTATTATAAATAAATTATTTAAATTAATGTGTCTTACACATAATTTATTTTGTAATTTATAATTCTATAATAATAAACTAATAAATAATTTTAAATAATTTTTTAAAATTATAATGAATACAAATAAAATTGAGATTTATTATTTATTATTCAGGATATATAGGTTTAATGGTTTAAGTATTTAGGTATTTTTGGGTTTAGTAGTTTAGTGATTCAAGTGTTTAGACCTTTAGTGATTTATAGTTATTATCTAAAAAATTAAAAAACAAAATTTAATTTTTTGACTTTTTTTAATTTTTAAAGGTTGTAACCTTTGAAAGTAAAATAATTTTAAATTTTTTTAAATGTGATTATAATATTTAGTTATAATAATCTTAATAATTATATATAATGTAAATTAAATATAAATAATTATATTAATAGATATTATAATAATGATCAATAAATAAAATAATAAACTAGTATTAATAAGAATGATATAAATTAAAATATAATTTTAGAATCTAAAATGATCCAAAATTAAAATAAGATATATTACTGAATAATAATTTGTTAACTTAAAAATTTTGCACATTTTATATGCATATATATTTTTTTGATAAAAATAAATTATTTAAATTATATCTGTCTCACTAATAATTTATTTTGTAATTAATATTTTTATAAAAATAAATTGCTAAATAATTAAAATGAATATATAAATTTATAATGGATACTAATAAAAAAGAGATATATTATTTATTATTTAGTGTATACCTATTTAATGGTTTAAGTTTTTTATGGTTTTAGGGTTAAAAAGTTTACTTATTTATATGTTTGCACATTTAGGTGTTTATAGGTTTTATTTAATCAATGAAATAACAAAAAAATTATTTTTATGAATTTTCATGATTTTCAAAGGTTATAACCTTTGAAAATATAATAATTTTTTAATAGTTCTAAAATATGCATACAATACTTATTTATAATAATCTTAATAATTATATTTGATGTGAATTCAATATAAAAAATTTTATTAATATATATTATTTTGATGATCAAAAAATAAATTAATAAACTTTTATTAATAAGATAGATATTAATTAAAATATATTTGCAGAACCCAACATATTTCAAACTCAGAGTAAATTATATAACTAAATAAAAATTTAAATTTTTCAAATTTTGTTTATTTTTATAAGCTTATATTTTTTTCATAAAAAATAATTTATTTAAATTATATATGTCTCACTCATTATTTATTTTGTAATTAATATTTCTATAAAAATAAACTAAAAAAATAATTAAAATGGATATTTAAAATTATAATGAATACAAATAAAAATGAGATTTATTATTTATTATTTAGGTTATATAGGTTTAATGGTTTAAGTATTTAGGGGTTTTGGGTTTTAGGAGTCTAGAGATTTAAATGTTTAGGCATTTAGTGGTTTATAAGTTTTATTTAAATAATAAAATAATAAAATAATTATTTTTTTGATTTTTTATCATTTTTGAAGGTTATAACCTTAGAAAATATAATAATTTTTAAATTTTTTTCAAATGTAAATATAATATTTAGTTATAATAATCTTAATAATTATAAGACATTTAAATTCAATATAAGTAATTTTATTGTTAGATATTATAAAATTGATCAAATAATAAATTAATAAACTATTCTTAATAAGATTGATATCAATTAAAATAGAATTGCAAAACTTATATATAATGATTCAAAATCAAAGTAAAATATATTACTAAATAATAATTTTTTGTTTTTATATTTTTATTTCTTTTTATAAGCTTATTTTTTTTTGATTAAAAATAAATTATTAAAATTATAGTTGTCTCACTCATTATTTATTTTGTAATTAATATTTCTATAAAAAATAAACTAATAAATAATTAAAATTAATATTTAGAATTATAATGAATACAAATTAAAATGAGATTTATGATTTATTATATGAGGTATACAGGTTTAATTGTTTGATTATTTAGAAGTTTTTTCGTTTATAAGTTTATCAATTTATATTTTTAGGTATTTAGTGGTTTATAGGCTTTATTTATATAATAAAAATAAAATTTTTTTTAAGATTTTTTCTGATTTTCAAAGGTTATAACCTTTGAAAATAAAATAATTTTTAAAATTTTTTGAAATGTGAATACTATGTAGAATTATATTAATCTTAATAATTATATATCATATAAATTCAATATAAACAATTTTAATGATAGATATTATAATAATGATCAAAAATTAAATTAATAAACTATTATTAATAATATAAATATTAATTAAAATATATTTACATAACACAAAATCATTCAAAATCAAATCAAAATATATTACTAAATAATAATATTTAATTTTTATAATTTTCATTCTTTTTATAAGATTATATTTTTTTTATTAAAATAAATTATTTAAATAATATTTGTATTACTCTAAATTTATTTTGTAATTAATTTTTCTAAAAAATTAAACTATAAATAATTAAAATTAATTTTTAAAATTATAATAATAGAAATAAAAATGAGATTAATTATTTATTAAGTAGTATATAGCTGTTAAATGTTTATCTATTTAAGGTATACGGGATTTATGAGGTTACTGATTTAAGTAAGTAAGCATTTAATGATCTATAGGTTTTATTTAAAAAATGAAATAACAAAAAAATTATTTTTTTTATTTTTTCACTTTTTCAAAGGTTTTAACATTTGAAAATAAGATAATTTTAAAATTTTTTTCAAAAGTGAATACAATATTTAGTCATAATAATCATTATATTTATATATCATATAAATTCAATATAAATATTTTTATTGATAAATATTCTAATAATGATGAAAAAATAAAATAATAATCTATTATTAATAATATAGATACCAATTAAAATATAATTACAAAACAAATAATGATTCAGAAGCAAAGCAAAATATATTACATTATAATAATTTTTTGTTTTAAAATTTTTTTTTCTTTTAAAAAGTTTATCTATATTATTTTTATGAAAAATAATTTATATAAATTATATTTGTGTAACTCATAATTTATTTTGTAATTAATATTTATATAAAAGTAAACAAATAAATAATTAAATTTGAATATTTAAAATTAAAATGAAAAAAAAATGAGATTTATTCTTTATTATTTAGGATATACCGGTTTAATTTAAATTAGATTAGTCTCACTAATAATTTATTTTGTAATTAATATTTCTATAAAAAAAACTGATAAATAATTAAAATAAAAATTAAAATTATATTGAATAATTAAAATAGTTTATTTTGTTCCTTTCTCAACTCAAGAATGATTGCTAAAGCTCTAACCAAAATAATTCGAGCTTTTACTTTATCTCTATTATGTCTCATCATATTTGATGTTGAATCACTGGGCTATCAAAGGTAATTTGACTCAGGTACACTGAAAGACTAAACCAAAGTTGTACCCCTATGTGTTGAAATAGCTAGTTGTTAAGGATGTTATTTATATTGATTATTGTAATTTCTTTTAAAATATCTCTCATGCACACACTCAAAGTAATTTTTTTAAAACATATTTCACCTTTAAAAAAATAACCACCTTTTAGGCTCATAGTAGAAACTATTTCCAGGGTGGTTTGAGTAGGGCAAGAAGAATGGGCTCTCTTTCAATCAAGAATCAAAAAATTTATTTTATTTGCATGTCTAAGCCTTTTTTCTATATCCTCATTGATATGAAAAGTATCATTTCTTTCTTTTTATATTAAATAAGTTATGTATACAAGCTCACAATACCCAAAAAGGTGTAAATGAATAATATTCAAATGTATAAAAGGTTTTAATCATTGCTCAAAATATTAGTCTTGCATATTGACACTTAAGGTCACAAATCAAAAGAAAATGCCATAATGATATTTCCAATCCCAAGAATTTTAGTTATTGAAAGTTATAAAGAGTAGTACTTGAGCTTTTACTATTTCTAGGGTCATCACTTTAGCTCTTGAGGAATGTCCAAAGTTACAATCATTCCTAGTGCAATGACTTTGCAATATAAAGATAAAATGCACAAGCTATGGTCATATCCAATACTGTGACCAAGTATTATAGTGATTAATTATGTATTCATGATCATTCTTAGTGCCATTACAATATGTTCAACAGAGAGACACAAGTTATGGCATATTCTCATCGATATGATTTTATGTTCTAGAGACAAAATATACAATCATGACCATTGCTAATGCTACAATAACCTAAAGAAAGAAAGAGACTGAATCCATAACTCACCCCTTAAGTCATGACTTTGTGTTACATATACAAAAAAATAAATCTGTGAGATTCCTAAAAGTTGTGAATTTCAATTTAAATTTAACACTTAGTTATTTGATTATAAAATTAGCAAAACATGAGATTTAGGATTTAGGGTTATGTACCAGGGATATAGTTTATGGTTTACGGTTTATGATTTAAAGTTTAGGGTTTATTGTTTTTTTTGTTTTTTTTGGAAAATACATACTTTATTTATCATTTAGGCACACAACTTACAAGAGACTAAAAAGCTGACTAATTTAGGCTAGTCCACCAACTCATATGCACCTTAATGATTCTATGCATAAAATACATAAAAAAACATATTGCTTAATCATTCCAAGCGTACAAATACAACTAAAATCACCTAGCATTCCCGGACATCAGAGTTGGCATTGAGTCATTATGCACATTGCAGTCCTTTCCATTCGGATTTGTCGAAGCCTTTTGGAGGAACCTGAATGATGCACCATATTAAAACTATGCAAATATAAGATTGTGCATGTGTGTGACATGCAGCAACAAGCATTTTCCAATGTCATTGCTATGCAATGGAATACATGTAAAACTGAATACCTGATAAATCCACAAGTCCATATCTACGGCACTTTGTCAATTCATTCTCACCTCTGAATTTCACATTCTTTAGCTCCAATGATCCTCAAAAGAGTATCTCTTGGGTTAGAATGCTTCCTCTTCAAGCTCCAAGAAGTGGCGGTATGTTGCACCAACAAAATATCAAAAAATATGCATGCATCGGTGTGCATGTGTGATGAGGTCCATATCATAGTCTAATTATCTACGCGTACAACCAAGCTAGAATATAAGTAAAAATATAAAATACTATAAAGATGGGTCTTCTGTTCCCTAGAGTGTAGCATCGCCTAATGTGTATTTACAAAATGCATTAGTGGGCCCCACTTAGAGATACTCATGGGTACCAGTTGCCCTCATTGCATGCTACATAGAGAACAGACAAGATTGTGTGTGTGAGTATGTCATAACCGTCTCTACATGTACATGGTGCATACAAAGTCCAAAATACAAATAAGACTACAAACATGTACATGTTGGTCTGGACTTTATTGCTTACTTGCCCTGCTTGGTGATGCTTCAGATTTTTCCGGCTCTCCAATTAATCATGGATTACCCGCTAGTCCTGTTGGGCGATGGTTGGGTGGCCCTCTATGCTGCCTGATAGGGCTAGTGGGACCCACTCCTAGCTACTCATGAGTTTACTCCAGACCACTTTGCTCGGTCTCGTCAGTTGTCTGAATGTTATCATCCCTGGCTTTCTAGTGGGGCCCTCAACAAGCTGGTGGCCCATACATCTGGCTGCTTCTAGCACTTGCTGGCCCCTCTAAATGCTACACCAAAATGGACAAGAATATGTGCACGTGTGTAATGTGGTCCGTTGCTATGTGTTTGTGGTGCAGTAGTATCAGGGTTTGGGAGTTTAGTAATTTAATTATTTAGGTATTTTGTGGTTTATAGTTTTTAGTTAAATAATTAAATAACAAAAAAATTATTTTTAAGATTTTTTCTTATTTTCAAGGTTATAACCATTGAAAATTTTATAATTTTTAATTTTTTTTCAAATGTTAATACAATATTTAATTATAATAATCATAAAAATTAAATATCTTGTAAATTGAATATAAATAATTTTATTGATCGATATTATAATACTGATCATAAAATAGATTAATAAACTATTATTAATAAGATAGATATTAATTAAAATATATTTGCAAAACCTAAAATGATTTAAAATCAAAGTAAAATATATTACTAAATAATAATTTTTTATTTTTAAATTTTTGATTCTTTTTATAAGCTTATAAATTTTTTTGATGAAGTTAAATTATTTAAATTATATTTGTTTCATTCATAATTTTATTTTGCAATTAATATTTCCATAAAAATAAACTAATAAATAATTATAATGAATATTAAAATTATAATGAATACAAATAAAAATGAGATTTATGATTAATTATTTAGGGAATACCGGTTTATTGGTTTAAGTATTTAGGAGTTTAGGAGTTTAGTGATTTAAGTGTTTAGGCATTAAGTAGTTTATATGTTTTATTTAAATAAAGAAATAACAAAAAAATTATTTTTCAAATTTTTTATCAATTTTGAATGTTATAACCTTTATAAATATAATAATTTTAAAATTTTTTTCAAATGTGAATTCAATTTTTAGTTATAATAAACTTAATAATTATATATCATGTAAATTAAAAATATACAATTTTATTGGCAGATATTAATAAACTAAATATAAAATTAAATAATGATCAAAAAATAAATTAATAAACAATTATTTATTGATAGATATTATATATTATTTATAAATACTTAAACCTTTAAAGATGGTTTAAATGTTTAAGTCTTTAAGGGTTTTGGGGTTAGTAGTTTAATGATTTAAGCATTTAGGCATTTAGAAGTTTATAGATTTTATATAAACAATAAAATAACTAAAAATTTATTTTTGTGATTTTATCTCATTTTCAAAGATCATAACCTTTAAAAATATAATAATTTTTAAATTATTTTCAAATGTAAATATAATATTTAGTTATAATAATCTTTATAATTATATATCATGTAAATTCAATATAAACAATTGTATTGATAAATATTCTAATAATGATCTAAAAATAAATTAATAATCTATTATTAATATGATAAATATCAATTACAATATAATTACAAAACTTAAAATGATTCAGAAGCAAAGCAAAATATATTACTATATAAAATTTTTATGATTTTAAAATTTTTTTTCTTTTAAAAAGTTTATCTATAATTGTTTGATGAAAAATAATTTATATAAATTATTTGTCTAGCTCAATTTATTTTGTAATTATTATTTATATATAAATAAAAAATAAATAATTAAAATGAATATTTAAAATTATAATGAAAAAAGATGAGATTTATTATTTATTATTTTGGGATACTGTTTTAATTTAAATTAGATGTGTCTCACTAATAATTTATTTTGTAATTAATATTTCTATAAAAATAAACTGATATATAATTAAAATAAAAATGTAAAATTATACTTTATAAAATTTAAAATGAGATTTATGATTTATTATTACTGTATACCAATTTAATGGTTTATGAATTTAGAGGTTTTTTCATTTAGGATTTTAGCGATTTATGTTTTTAGGCTTTAAGTGGTTTATACATTTTATTAAAAAAAATAAAATATCAAAAAAAAAATTCTATAATTTTTTCTCATTTTCATCGCTTATAACCTTTGAAAATATAATAATATTTAAAATTTTTGAAATGAGAATACAATACTTAGTTATAATAATATTAATAATTATATATCATATAAATTCAATAATCAATTTTATTGATATATATTATAATAATGATCAAAATTAAATTTAAAAACTATTGATATTAAGATAGATATTAATTAAAAAATAATTACAAACCCCAAATTGATTCAAAATTATTGTAAAATATATTTATGGATAACAATTTTTAATTTGTAAATTTTTACTTCTTTTATAAGCATATATATTTTTTAAATTATATCTGTCGCACTCATAATTTATTTTGTAATAAATATTTCTATAAAAATAAAGTAATAAATAATTAAAATGAATATTTAAAATTATAATATCTTATAAATTCAATATAAATAATTTTAATGATAGATATAATAATAATGATCAAAAATTAAATTAATAAACTATTATTAATAATATAAATATTAATTAAAATATATTTACATAACACAAAATCATTCAAAATCAAATCAAAATATATTACTAAATAATAATATTTAATTTTTATAATTTTACTTCTTTTTATAAGCTTATATTTTTTTTATTAAAATAAATTATTTAAATAATATTTATCTCACTCGAAATTTATTTTGTAATTAATTTTTCTAGAAAATTAAATTATAAATAATTAAAATGAATATTTAAAATTATAAGAAATAGAAATAAAAATCAGATTTATTATTTATTAATTAGTATATAGTTGTTAAAAGGTTTATGTATTTAGGGGTTTCAGGATTTATGAGCTTACTAATTTAAGTAAGTAAGCATTTAATGATCTATAGGTTTTATTTAAAAATTGAACTAACAAAAAATTTATTTTTATTATTTTTTCTCTTTTTTTAAGGTTATAACCTTTGAAAATATAATAATTATTAAATTTTTTTCAAAAGTGAATTCAATATTTAGTTATAATAATCATTATATTTATATATCATATAAATTCAATATAACCAATTTTATTGATAAATATTCTAATAATGATCAAAAAATAAATAAATAATCTATTATTAATAAGATAGATATCAATTAAAATATAATTACAAAAGCTAAAATAATTCAAAAGCAAAGCAAAATACATTACAATATAATAATTTTTTATTTTGAATTTTTTTTATATTAAAAAGTTTATCTATATTTTTTGATTAGACAAATATATAAATTATATTTGTCTAACTCATAATTTATTTTGTAATTAATATTTATATAAAAATAAACAAATAAATAATTAAAATGAATATTTAAAAGTATAATGAAAAAAAATGAGATTTATTAATTATTATTTAGGGTCTACCAATTTACTTTCAATTATATCTATCTCACTAATAATTTATTGTGTAATTAATATTTCTATAAAAATAAACTGATAAATAATTAAAATAAAAATTTTAAATTATACTGAATAAAAATTAAAATGAGATTTATGATTTATTATTAATGTATACCAGTTTAATGGTTTAAGTATTTAGATGTTTTGTCATTTGAAAATTTAGCGATTTATGTTTTTAGGCATTTAGTGGTTTATAGGTTTTATTTAAACAATAAAATAATAAAAAAAAATTTATAATTTTTTCTCATTTTCATAGGTTATAACCTTTGAAAATATAATAATATTTTAAATTTTTTTAAATGGAACTATAATATTTTATTTATAATAATAATAATTATTATTATAAATCATATAAATTCAATATAAACAATTTTATTGATAGATATTATAATATTGATCAAAAATTAAATTAATAAACTATTAATAAAAAGATAAAAATTAATTAAAAAATATTTACAAAACCCAAATTGATTCAAAATTAAAGTAAAATATATTACTCGATAATAATTTTAAATTTTTATATTTTTACTTCTTTTATGTGCGTATATATATTTTTTCATTAAAAATAAATTATTTAAATTATATTTGTCGCACTCATAATTTATTTTGTAACAAATATTTTTATAAAAATAAACTAATAAATAATTAAAATGAATATTTAAAATTATAATAAATAGAAATAAAAATTAGATTTATTATTTATTATGTATTATATATCGGTTTAATGGTTACAGTATTTAGGCACTATGGGGTCTAGGAATTTACTTATATTTTTAAATTTAACTATGTATGCATTTAGTAGTTTATAGGTTTTATTTAAAAAATAAAAAAACAAAAATTTATTTTTATTATTTTTTGATATTTTCAAAGGTTATAACCTTAGAAAATATAATAATTTTAAAATTTTTTTCAAAAGAGAATTCAATATTTAGTTATAATAATCATTATATTTGTATATTATATAAATTCAATATAAACTATTTTTTTGATAAATATTCTAATAATGATCAAAAAATAAATTAATAATCTATTATTAATAAGATTTTGAATTTTTTTTTCTTTTAAAAACATTATCTATATTATTTTGATGAAAAATAATTTATATAAATTATATTTGTGTAACTCATAATTTATTTTGTAATTAATATTTATATAAAAATAAATAAATAAATAATTAAATTCGAATATTTAAAATTAAAATTAAAAAAATGAGATTTATTCTTTATTATTTAGGATATACCGGTTTAATTTAAATTAGATCTGTCTCACTAATAATTTATTTTGTAATTAATATTTCTATAAAAATAAACTAATTAATAATTAAAATAATAATTAAAATTATATTGAATAATTAAAATAATTTATTTTGTTCCTCTCTTAATTCTAAATGATTGCTAAAGCTTAACCAAAATAATAGGAGCTTTTACTTTATCTCTATTATGTCTCATCATATATGATGTTGAATCACTGGTCTATCAAATATAATTTGACTCATGTACGCTAACAGACTAAACCAAAGTTGTACCCGTATGTGTTGAAATAGCTAGTTGTTGAGGATGCTATTTATATTGATTATTGCAATTTCTTCTAAAATATCACTCATGCACATACTCAAAGCAATTTTTTAAAACATAGTTCACCTCTAAAAAATAACAACCTTGTAGCCTATTAGAACAAACTAGCCCCATGGCGGTTTACGAAGGGCAAGAAGTATGGGATCTCTTTCAATCAAGAATCAAAAATTTATTTTATTGGCATGTCTATGCCTTTTTTTATATCCTCATGGATATGAAAAGTATCATTTCTTTCTTTTTATATTAAATGAGTTATGTATACAAGCTCACAATAACCAAAAAGGTGTAAATGAATCATATTCAAATGTATAAAAGGTTTTAATCATTGCTCAAAATATTAGTCTTGCATATTTACACTTGAGGTCACAAATCAAAGGAAAAAGCCATTGTTATTTTTCCAATCCCAAGAAATTTAGCTAAAGAAAGTTATAAAGAGTAGTACTCGAGCTTTAACTATTTCTAGGGTCATGACTTTTGCTCATGAGGAATGTCCAAAATTATAATCATTCCTAGTGCAATGACTTTGCAATATAAAGATAAAATGCACAAGCTATGGTCATATCCAATACTATGACCCAGTATTATAGTGATTAAATATGTATTCATGATCATTCTTAGTGCCATAACAATATGTTCAACAGAGAGACACAAGTTATGGCATATTTTCATCGATATTATTTTGAGTTCTAGAGACAAAATATATAATCATGACCATTGCTAATGCTACAATAATCTAAAGCAAGAAGGAGAGTGAATCCATAACTCACCCCTTGAGTCATGAATTTGTGTTACATATACAAAAAGATAAATTTGTGACATTCCTAAAAGTGGTGAATTTCAATTTAAATTTAACACTTAGTAATTTAATTATAAAAGTGCAAAACATGAGATTTAAGATTTAGGGTTTATGGATTAGGGTTATAGTTTATGGTTTAAGGTTTAGGATTTAAAGTTTAGGGTTTATGGTTTTTTTTTGTTTATTTTTCAGTAAATACACACTTTATTTATCATTTAGGCACACAACTTACAAGAGACTAAAAAGCTGACTAATTTAGGCCATCCCACCAAATATGATGCACCATAATGATTCGATGCATAAAATACATAAAAAAACATAATGCCTAATAATTCCAAGCGTACGAATACAACTAAAATCACCTGGCATTCCCGGACTTCAGAGTTGGCATTGAGTCATTATGCGCACTGCGTCCTTTTCATTCGTATTTGTCCAAGCCTTTTGGAAGAACCTGAATTATGCACCCTATTAAAACTATGCAAATATAAGTTTGTACATGTGTGTGACATGTAGCATCAAGCGTTTGCCTATCTCATTGCTATGGAATGGAATACATGTAAAATTGAATACTCATAAATTCACAAGTCCATATCTACGGCACTTTGTCAATTCATTCTCACCTCTAAATTCCACATTCTTTTGCTCCAATGATCCTCAAAAGAGTATCTCTTGGGTTAGAATGCTTCCTCCTCGAGCTCCAAGAAGTGGCTCTATGTTGCACCGACAAAATATCAAAAAATATGCACTCATCAGTGTGCATGCGTGATGAGGACCATCTCATAGTCTAATTATCTACGCGTACAACCAAGCTAGAAAACAAGTAAAATTACAAAATTCTATAAAGATGGGTCTTCTGCTCCCATGAGTGTAGCATCGCCTAAAATGTATTTACAAAATGCATTAGTAGGCCCCACTTAGAGATACTCATGGGTCCAGTTGCCCTCATTGCATGCTACACAGAGAACAGACAAGATTCTATGTGTGAGTATGTCTTGATCCGTCTCTACAAGTACATGGTGCATACAAAGTCCAAAATACAAATAAGACTAAAAACATAAACTACAAGTTTGAATCTTTCGCTCCCAAGTGGCTGGTCAGGACTCCTTTGCTTACTGGCCCTGCATGATGATGCTTCGGATTTTTTCGGCTCTCCAATTAATCATGGATTACCTGCTACTCATGTTGGGTGACAGTTTGGTGGCCCTCTATGCTGTTCGATATGGCTGTTGGGACCCACTCCTAGCTACTCCTGGGTTTACTCCCGACCACTTTGCTCGGTCTCGTCAGTTGTTTGAATGTTATCATCCTAGCTTGCTAGCTGTGCCCTCTTCAAGCTGGTGGCACATACTTCTGGCTGCTTCCAGGACTTGCTGGCCCCTCTAATGCTACACCAAAATGGATAAGAATATGTGCACGAGTGTACTATGGTCTGTCGCTATGTGTGTGTGGTGTAGTAGTATCAGGGTTTAGGAGTTTAGTAATTTAAGTATTTAGGTATTTTGTGGTTTATAGGTTTTATTTAAATAATTAAATAACAAAAATATTATTTTTATGATTTATTCTCATTTTCAAGGTTATAACCATTGAAAATATTATAATTTTTAAATTTTTTTCAAATGTTAATACAATATTTAATTATAATAATCATAAAAATTAAATATCATGTAAATTCAATATAAAAGATTTTTTTTATCGATATTATAATACTGATCATAAAATAAATTAATAAACTATTATTAATAAGATAGATATTAATTAAAATATATTTGCAAATCTTAAAATGATTCAAAATTAAATTAAAATATATTACTAAATAATAAGTTTTTATTCTTTTTATAAGCTTATAAATTTTTTTGATGAAGATAAATTATTTAATTTATATTTGTCTCATTCATAATTTTATTTTGCAATTAATATTTCTATAAAAATAAACTAATAAATAATTAAAATGAATATTGAGATTATAATGAATACAAATAAAAATTAGATTTATGATTATATATTTAGTAGTTTATATGTTTTATTTAAATAATGAAATAAAAAAAATTATTTTTCAAATTTTTTATCAATTTTGAAGGTTATAACCTTTATAAATATAATAATTTTATAATTTTTTTCAAATGTGAATATAATATTTAGTTATAATAAACTTAATAATTATATATCATGTAAATTAAAAATAAAAAATTTTATTGATAGATATTAATAAACTATATATAAATATAAATATAATAATGATCAAAAAATAAATTAAAAAACTATTATTTGTTGATAGATATTTATATATTATTTATAAATACTTAAACCTTTAAAGATGGTTTAAATGTTTAAGTATTTAAGGGTTTTTGGGTTTTGGGGTTTCGGAGTTTAATGATTTAAGAGTTTAGGCATTTAGTAGTTTATAGGTTTTATATAAACAATAAACTAACAAAAAATTTATTTTTGTGATTTTATCTCATTTTCAAAGATGTTAACCTTTAAAATATAATAATTTTTAAATTTTTTTCAAATGTAAATATAATATTTAGTTATAATAATCTTAATAAACATATATATTATGTAAATTCAATATAAATAATTTTATTGATAAATATTCTAATAATTATCTAAAAATAAATTAATAATCTATTATTAATAAGTTAGATATCAATTTAAATATAATTACAAAACCTAAAATTATTCAGAAGCAAAGCAAAATATATTACTATATAATAATATTTTGTTTTAATTTTTTTTTTCTTTTAAAAAGTTTATCTATGATTTTTTGATGAAAAATAATTTATATAAATTATTTTTGTCTACCTCAAATTATTTTTAATTAATATTTATATGTAAATAAAAAAATAAATAATTAAAACTGAATATTTAATATTATAATAAAAAAAATGAGATTTATTATTTATTATCTAGGAATACTATTTTAATTTAAATTAGATCTGTCTCACTAATAATTTATTTTGTAATTAATATTTCTATAAAAATAAACTGATAAATAATTAAAATAAAAAATTAAATTATACTGAATAAAAATTAAAATGAGATTTATGATTTATTATTATTGTATAACAGTTTACTGGTTTTGATAGTTAGGAGTTTAGAGATTTATGTTTTTAGGAATTTAGTATTTTATAGGTTTTATTTAAACAATAAAATAACAATAAAAAAATTGTAATATTTTCTAATTTTCATAGGTTATAACCTATGAAAATATAATAAAATTTAAGATTTTCTGATATGTGAATACAATATTTGTTTTAATTATATTTATATTTTTATATCATATAAATTCAATATATACAATTTTATTGATAGATATTATAATAATGATCAAAAATTAATTTAATAAACAATTAATAATAAGATAGATATTAATTAAAAAATATTTTGGAAACCCAATTGATTCAAAATTAAAGTAAAATATAATACTGAATAATAATTTTTAATTTTTAAAATTTACTTATTTTATAAGTGTATATATCTTTTTTGATTAAAAATAAATTATTTAAATTATATTTGTCACACTCATAATTTATTTTGTATTAAATATTTCTATAAAAAAAACTAATAAATAATTAAAATTAATATTTAAAATTATAATCAATAGAAATAAAAATTAGATTTATTAATTATTATGTATTATATAGCGGTTTAATGGTTTATGTATTTAGGTATTACAGGGTTTAGGAGTTTATTGATTTAATTGTGTATGCATTTAGTGGTTTATAGGTTTTATTTAATAATTAAAATAACAAAAAATTATTTTTATTATTTTTTAATATTTTCAAAGATAATAAGCTTTGAAAATATAATAATTTTTAATTTTTTTTCAAAAGTGAATTCAATATTTAGTTATAATAATCATTATATTTATATTTCATATAAATTCAATATAAATAATTTTATTGATGAATATTCTAATAATTATTAAAATATAAAATAATAATCTATTATTAATAAGATAGATATCAATTAAAATAAAATTACAAAACCAAAAATGATTAAGAAGCAAAGCATATATATATTACAAGATAATAATTTTTTGTTAAAATTTTTTTTTTCTTTTTAAAAGTTTATCTATATTTTTTTGATGTAAGATACATTATATAAATTATATTTGTATAACTCATAATTTATTTTTTAATTAATATTTATATAAAAATAAATAAATAAATATTAAAATGAATATTTAAAATTATAATGAAAAAAAATGATATTTATTCTTTATTATTTAGGGTATACCAGTTTAATTTAAATTATATCTGTCTTACTAATAATTTATTTTGTAATTAATATTTCTAAAAAATAAAATGTTAAATAAAAAAATAAAAAATTAAAATTATACTGATTAAAAATTAAAATGAGATTAATGAATTATTATAAAAGTATACCAGTTTATAGTTTAAGTATTTATAGGTTTTGTCGTTTAGATGTTTAGTGATTTATGTTTTTAGGAATTTAGTGTTTTATAGGTTTTATTTAAACAATGAAATAACAAAAAAACTATTTTTGATATTTTTTCACATTTTCAAAGGTTATAACATTAAAAAATATAATAATTTTTAAATTTTTATCAAATGTAAATATATTATTAAGTTATAATAATCTTAATAATTATAAGTCATTTAAATTCAATATAAATAATTATAGTGCAAGATATTATAATAATGATCAAAAAAATTTAATAAACTATTTTTAATAAGATAGATATTATTTAAAATATATTTGCAAAATCTAAATTTATTCAAAATCAAAGTAAAATATAATATTAAATAATAATTTATTTTAATGTTTTGCTTTTTTTATAAGTTTATATTTTTGTTTTTAAAAATAAATTATTTAAATTATATTTGTCTTACTCATAATTTATTTTGTAATTTATAATTTTATAATAATAAACTAATAAATAATTAAAATGAATATTTAAAATTATAATGAATACAAATAAAATTGAGATTTTTTATTTATTATTCAGGATATACCAGTTTAATGGTTTAAGTATTGAGGTGTTTTGTAGTTTAGGAGTTTAGTGATTAAACTTTTTATACCTTGAGTGATTTATAGTTTTTATTTAAAGAATGAAAAACAAAAAATTTAATTTTTTGATTTTTTTTTTAATTTTTGAAGGTTTTAACCATTGAAAATATAGTAATATTTAATTTTTTTTAAATGTGAATATAATATTTAGTAATAATAATCTTAATTATTATATATAATGGAAACTCAATATAAATAATTTTATTTATAGATATTATAATAATGATCAATAAATAAATTAATAAACTAGTATTTATAAGAATGATAAATATTAAAATATAATTATAAAATCTAAAATGATTCAAAATCAAAATAAGATATATTACTAAATAATAATTATTTATTTCTAAAAATTTGCCTTTTTTTAGCATTTTTTTATTGAAAAATAAATTATTTAAACTTTATATGTCGCACTAATAATTTATTTTATAATTAATAGTACTATAAAAATAAACTGATAAAAAATTAAAATGAATATTTAAAATTATGCTGAATACTAATAAAAATTAGATTTATGATTTATTATTTGCACTATACTAATTTAATGTTTTAAGTATTTATGGGCTTCGGGGTTTAGGAGTTTAGTCATTTTAGAATTTAGTTATTTAGTGGTTTATAGGTTTTTTTTATAAAAAATAAAATAACACAAAATTTATTTTTGTTATTTTTTTCATTTTTGAATGTTATAACATTTGAAAATATAATAATTTATAATTTTTTTCGAAAAGTTAATATAATATGAAGTTATAATAATCATAATAATTATATATCATATAAATTCAATATAAACTAGTTTATTGATATATATTATAATAATTATCATATAAAAGTAATAAACAAATATTAATTAGATAAATATTGTTTAAAATATATTTTGAAAATCTAAAATGATTCAAAATCAAAGTGAAATATTTTACGAAATATTAATTTTAAATTTTTAAATTTTTGTATCCATTTATAAGCGTATATATTTTTTGATGAAAAATAAAATATTTAAATTATATTTGTCGCACTAATAATTTATTTTTTAATTTATATTTCTATAAAAATAAACTAATAAATATTTAAATATTATATTTAAAATTATAATGAATACAAATAAAAATAAGATTTATGATTTATTATTTAGGGTATTACTATTTAATTATTTAAGTTTTTTTGGTTTTGGGGTTAATTAGTTTATTGATTTATATGTTTACGCATTTATGTGTTTATAGGTTTTATTTAATCAAAGAAATAACAAAAAAAAATTTTATGAATTTTCATGATTTTCAAATGTTATAACCTTTAAAAATATAATAATTTTTAATAGTTATAAAATATGAATACAATACTTAGTTATAATAATCTTAAAAATTATTTTGTTGTATATTCAATATAAAAAAATTATTAATATTTATTATTATAATGATGAAAAAATAAATTAATAAACTATTATTAATAAGATAGATATTAATTAAAATATATTTGCAGAAACCAAGATAATTCAAAATCAAAGTAAAATAATTTATTTAAATTATATATGTCTCACTCATTATTTAATTTGTAAATAATATTTCTATAAAAATAAACTAAAAAATAATTAAAAGAAATATTTTAATTAATAATTAATTCAAATAAAAATAAGATTTTTTTATTTATTATTTAGGTTATATAAGTTTAATGGTTTAAGCATTTATGGGATTTTGGTGTTTAGGATTGTAGAGATTTACATGTTTAGGCATTTAGTGGTTTATAAGTTTTATTTAAATCATAAAATAATAAAAAATTTATTTTTGTAATTTTTTATCATTTTTGAAGTTTATAACCTTTGAAAATATAATAATTATTAAATTTTTTTCAAATGTAAATATAATATTTAGTTTAATAATCTTAATAATTATAAGACATTTAAATTGAATGTTAGTAATTTTATTGTCAGATATTATAAAAATGATCAAAAAATAAATTAATAAACTTTTATTAATAAGATTGATTGCAATTAAAATATAATTGCAAACCTATATATAAAGATTCAAAATCAAAGTAAAATATATTACTAAATAATAATTTTTTGTTTTTAAATTTTTACTTCTTTTTATAAGCTTATATTTTTTTTTATTAAAAATATATTATTAAAATTATATTTGTCTAACTCATTATTTATTTTGTAATTATTATTTCTATGAAAAAAACTAATAAATAATTAAAATGAATATTTAAAATTATAATTAATAAGAATTAAAATGAGATTTATGATTTATTATATGTGGTATACCGGTTTAATGGTTTGATTATTTAGGACTTTTGTCGTTTAGGAGTTTATCAATTTAAGTTTTTAGGTATTTAGTGGTTTATAGGTTTTATTTATATAATAAAAATAAAAATTTTATTTTAGATTTTTTTCTGATTTTCAAAGGTTGTAAACAATAAAAATAAATTAATATTTAAAATTTTTTAAAATGTGAATATAATATTTAATTATAATAATTTTAATAATTATATTTGATATAAATTAAATATAAATAATTTATTGAAAGATATTATAATAATGATCAAAATTAATTAATAAACTATTAATAATAAGATAGATATAATTAAAAATATTTAAAACCCCAAATAGATTTAATATTAAAGTAAAATATATTACTAGATAATAATTTTTAATTTTTTAAATTTTTACTTCTTTATAATCGTATATATATTTTTTGATTATAAATCAAATTATTTAATTATATGTGTCGCATCTCATAATGTATTTTGGTAATAAAACTTTTTATAAAATAAACTAATAACTAATTAAAATGAATATTTAAACTAATCATAAATTGAATAAAATTTCAATTTATTAAGTATGTATATTAGCGGTTTTACATGGGTTTATTGTATTTAGGCATTTACTAGGGTTTAAAAGTTTACGGCATATAACTGTGTATGCATTTAGTGGTTTCATAGGTTTTATTTAAAAAATAAAATAACACATAAAATTTAGTTTTATTATTTTTTGATATTTTCAAAGGTTATAACCTTTGAAATATAATAATTTTTAAATTTTTTTCCAATAGCGACTTCCAATCTTTGTGATAATTACACAATTTCCCATTTTATATATTTATAATCTGATATAAATTCAATATAAACACTTTTAGTGATTAATATTCTTATAATGATTCAAAAATCACACTAATAATCTATTATTTAATAAGATTGAGATATCAATTAAATATTCATTACAAAACATCAAATGATTCATAAGCCAACCAAAATTATTACTATATTAATAATTTTTTGTTTTTGTAATGTTTTTATGTTAACACAAGATTATCTATATTTTTTTAATTAAAAATAATTTACTATATTTATATTTGTCTAACTCATAATTTATTTCTTTAATTAATATTTATATAACAATAAATAATCATTAAAATGAATTTTTAAAATTATAAAAAAAAATTGAGATTTATTATTTATTATTTAGGGTATGCTGGTTTAATTTAAATTATATCTGTCTCACTAATAATTTATTTTGTAATTAATATTTCTATAAAAAATAAA
>JAREIK010002413.1:164164-224745 GCA_029783825.1 Sapria himalayana | reverse complement strand
TATAATTATTTTTAATCAAAAAATATAGAAACACTTTTAAAGAAAAAATATTCAAACAAAAAAATATTATATAGTAATATTTTGCTTTATTTCTGAATCATTTTAGGTTTCGTAATTATATTTAAATTGATATCTATCTTATTAATAATATATTATTAAATTATTCTTTGATCATTATTAAGAATATTTACCAATAAAAATATTTATATTGAATTTATATGATATATAAATATAATGATTATTATAACTAAATATAGTATTCACTTTTGAAAAAATTTAAAAATTATTATATTTTCAAAGGTTATATACTTTGAAAATATCAAAAAATAAAAAAATAACTTTTTTGATATATTTTTTAAATAAAACTATAACCACTAAATGCATACACAAAAAAAATTAGTAAACTTCTAAACCCCGTAATGCCAAAATACATAAACCATTAAACCTCTATAAACTACTTAATAATTAATAAATCTAATTTTTAATTCTATTTATTATAATTTTAAATATACAGTTTATTATTTATTTCTATATTTTTATAAAATTTATTACAAATAAATTATGAGTGCGACAAATATAATTTTAAAAATATATATGCTTATAAAAGAAGTAAAAAATTAAAAATTAAAAATTGTTATCCAGAAATATATTTTACAATAATTTGAATCAATTTGGTTTTGTAATTATTTTTTAATTAATATCTATCTTAATATCAATAGTTTATAAATTTAATTTTGATCATTAATATAATATATATCAATTAAATTGTTTATTGAATTTATATGATATATAATTATTAATATTATTATAACTAAGTATTGTATTCACATTTCAAAAAATTTTAAATATTATTATATTTCAAAGGTTATAACCTATGAAAATAAGAAAAAATTATAGAAATTTTTTTTTGATATTTTATTTTTTAAATAAAATGTATAAACGATTAAAAGCCTAAAAACATAAATTGCTAAAATCTTAAATGAATAAACCTCTAAATACTTAAACCATTAAACTTGTATACAGTAATAATAAATCATAAATCTCATTTTAAATTTTATACCGTATAATTTTAAATTGTTATTTTAATTATTTATCAATTTATTTTTATAGAAATATTAATTACAAAATAAATTATTAGTTAGACATATCTAATTTAAATTAAAATAGTATCCCTAAATAATAAATAATAAATAATAAATCTCATTGTTTTTCATTATAATTTTAAATATTCATTTTAATTATTTATTTGTTTCTTTATATATAAATATTAATTACAAAATAAATTGAGCTAGTCAAATAATTTATATAAATTATTTTTCATCAAAAAATTATAGATAAACTTTTTAAAAGAAAAAAAATTTTCAAAACAGAAAATTATTATATAGTAACATATTTTGCTTTTCTTCTGAATCATTATAGGTTTTTTAATTATATTTTAATTGATATCTATCTTATTAATAATAGATTATTAATTTATTTTTTGATCATTATTAGAATATTTATCAATAAAATTGTTTATATTGAATTTACATGATTTATAATTATAAAGATTATTATAACTAAATATTATATTTACATTTGAAAATAATTTAAAAATTATTATATTTTTAAAGGTTATCATCTCTAAAAATGAGATAAAATCACAAAAATAAATTTTTTGTGATTTTATTGTTTATATAAAACCTATAAACTACTAAATGCTTAAATGCTTAAATCATTAAACTCCTAAACCCCAAAAACCACAAAACCATTATATACTTAAACATTTAAACCATCTTTAAAGGTTTAAGTATTTATAAATAATATATAAATATGTATCAATAAATAATAGTTTATTAATTTGGTTTTTGATCATTATTATATTTATATTTATATTTAGTTTATTAATATCTATCAATAAAATTTTCTATTTTTAATTTACATGATATATAATTATTAAGTTTATTATAGCTAAATATTCTATTCACATTTGAAAAAAAATTTAAAAATTATTATATTTATAAAGGTTATAACGTTCAAAATTGATAAAAAATTTGAAAAATAATTTTTTTGTTATTTCATTATTTAAATAAAACATATAAACTACTTAATGCCTAAACACTTAAATCACTAAACTCCTAAACTCCTAAATACTTAAACCAATAAACCGGTATTCCCTAAATAATTAATCATAAATCTCATTTTTATTTGTATTCATTATAATTTTAATATTCATTATAATTATTTATTAGTTTATTTTTATGGAAATATTAATTGCAAAATAAAATTATGAATGAAATAAATATAATTTAAATAATTTATCTTCATCAAAAAAATTTATAAGCTTATAAAAAGAATCAAAAATTGAAAAATAAAAAATTATTATTTAGTAAGATATTTTACTTTGATTTTGAATCATTTTAGGTTTTGCAAATATATTTTAATTAATATCTATCTTATTAATAATAGTTTATTAATCTATTTTATGATCAGTATTATAATATCGATCAATAAAATTATTTATATTAAATTTACAAGATATTTAATTTTTATGATTATTATAATTAAATATTGTATTACCATTTGACACAAAATTAAAAATTATAATATTTTCAATGGTTATAACCTTGAAAATGAGAAAAAAAATTATAAAAATAATTTTTTTGTTGTTTAATTATTTAAATAAAACCTATAAACCACAAAATACCTAAACATTTAAATTACTAAACTCCTAAACCCTGATACTGCTGCACCACACCCACATAGTGACGGACCACAGTACACACGTGCACATATTATTGTCCATTTTTTTGTAGCATTTAGAGGGGCCAGCAAGTCCTGGAAGCAGCCAGCAGTATGGGCCACCAGCTTGTAGAGGGCCCCGCTAGGAAGCCGGGATGATAACATTCAGACAACTGACGAGATCGAGCAAAGTGGTCGGGAGTAAACCCAAGAGTAGCTAGGAGTGGGTCCCACTAGCCCTATCAGGCAGCATAGAGGGCCACCCAACCATCGCCCAACAGGAGTAGCGGGTAATCCATGATTAATTGGAGAGACGGAAATATCCGAAGCATCATTAAGCAGGGCCAATAAGCAATGGAGTCCAGACCAGTCAAATGGGAGCCAAAGATTCAAACTTGTAGATTATGTTTGTAGTCTTATTTGTATTTTGGACTTTGCATGCACCATGTACTTGTAGAGACGGATCATCACATACTCACACACACAATCTTGTCTGTTCTTTATGTAGCATGCAATGAGGGCAACTGGACCCATGAGTATCTCTAAGTGGGCCCACTAATGCATTTTGTAAATACACATTAGGCACTCCTACACTCTTGGGAGATGAAGACCCATCTTTATAGCATTTTGTAATTTTACTTGTATTCTAGCTTGGTTGTACGCGTAGATAAATAGACTATGAGATGGACCTCATCACACATGCACACCGATGCATGAATATTTTTTGATATTTTGTCAATCCAAAATACAACCACTTCTTGGAGCTCGAGGAGGAAGCATTCTAACCCAAGAGATACTCTTTTGAGGATCATTGGAGCAAAAGAATGTGAATTTCAGAGGTGAGAATGAATTGACAAGTGCCGTAGATATGGACTTGTGGATTTATGGGTATTCAGTTTTACATGTATTCCATTGCATAGCAATGATATAGGCAAAAGCTTGATGATGCATGTCACACACATGCACAATCTTATATTTGCATAGTTTTAATATGGTGAATAATTCAGGTTCCTCCAAAAAGCTTGGACAAATACGAATGGAAAGGACGCAGTGCGCATAATGACTCAATGTCAACTCTGAAGTCCGAGAATGCCAGGTGATTTTAGTTGTATTAGTACGCTTGGAATTATTAGAATCATTAAGGTGCATAGGATTTGGTGGGCTTGCCTAAATTAGTCAGCTTTTTAGTCTCTTGTAAGTTGTGTGTCTAAATGATAAATAAAGTGTGTATTTTAAAAAAAAAAATCCATAAACCCTTAACTTTAAATCCTAAATGGTAAACCATAAACTATATCCCTAACCCATAAACCCTAAATCCTAAATCTCATGTTTTGCACTTTTATAATGAAATGACTAAGTGTTAAATTAAAATTGACATTCAATACTTTTAGGAATGTCACAGATTTATCTTTTTAGTATATGTAACACAAAGTCATGACTCAATGGGTGAGTTATGGATTCAGTCGCTTTCTTGCTTTAGATTATTCTAGCATTAGCAATGGTCATGATTGTATATTTTGTCTCTAGAACACAAAATCATATCGATGAGAATATGCCATAACTTGTGTCTCTCTGTTGAACATATTGTTATGGCACTAAGAATGATCATGAATACATATTTAATCACTATAATACTGGGTCACAGTATTGGATATGACCCTAGCTTGTGCATTTTATCTTTATTTTGCAAAGTCATTGCACTAGGAATGATTGTAACTTTGGACATTCCTCAAAAGCAAAAGTCATGACCCTAGAAATAGTTAAAGCTCAAGTACTACTCTTTATAACTTTCTATAGCTATAATTCTTGGGATTGGAAATATCACTATGGCTTTTTCCTTTGATTTGTGACCTCAAGTGTCAATATGCAAGACTAATATTTTGAGCAATGATTAAAACCTTTTATACATTTGAATATGATGCATTTACACCTTTTTGGGTATTGTGAGCTTGTATACATAACTCATTTAATATAAAAAGAAAGAAATGATAATTTTCATATCCATGAGGATATAAAAAATAGGCTTAGACATACCAATAAAATAATTTTTTTGATTCTAGATTGAAAGAGAGCCCATACTTCTTGCCCTGCTCAAACCGCCATGGGGCTAGTTTGTTCTAATAGGCTACAAGGTGGTTAATTTTTTGAGGTGAACTATGTTTTAATAAAATTACTTTGAGTGTGTGCATGAGAGATATTTTTGAAGAAATTACAATAATTAATATAAATTAGCATCCTCACCAACTAGCTATTTCAACACATAGGGGCACAACTTTCGTTTAGTCTGTTATCGTACATGAGTCAAATTACCTTTAATAGCCCATTGATTCAACATCAAATATGATGCGACATAATAGAGATAAAGTAAAAGCTCATATTATTTTGGTTAGAGCTTTAGCAATCATTCTAGAGTCGAGAGAGGAACAAAATAAATTATTTTAATTATTCAGTATAATTTTAATTATTATTTTAATTATTTATCAGTTTATTTTTATAAAAATATTAATTACAAAATAAATTATTACTAAGACAGATCTAATTTAAATTAAACCGGTATATCCTAAATAATAAAGAATAAATCTCATTTTTTTTCATTTAAATTTTAAATATTCAAATTTAATTATTTATTTGTTTATTTTTATATAAATATTAATTACAAAATAAATTATGAGTTACACAAATATTATTTATATAAAATATTATTCATCAAAATAATATAGATCAACTTTTTAAAAGCAAAAAAATAATTTCAAAAAAAATTAATATATAGTATTATATTTTGCTTTGCTTCTGAATCATTTTAGGTTTTGTAATTATATTATAATTGATATCTATCTTATTAATAATAGATTATTAACTTAATTTTTGATCATTATTAAAATATTTATCAATAGAATAGTTTATATTGAATTTATATGATATATAAATATAATGATTATTATAACTAAATATTGAATTCACTTTTGAAAAAAATTTAAAAATTATTATATTTTCAAAGGTTATAACCTTAAAAAATGAGAGAAAAATAATAAAAATAAATTTTTTGTTATTTCATTTTTTAAATAAAACCTATAAATCATTAAATGCTTACTTACTTAAATTAGTAAGCTCATAAATCCTGAAACCCCTAAATACATAAACCTTTTAACAACTATATACTACTAAATAAATAATAAATCTCATTTTTATTTCTATTAATTATAATTTTAAGTATTCATTTTAATTATTTATAGTTTAATTTTTTAGAAAAATTAAATACAAAATAAATTTCGAGTGAGACAAATATTATTTAAATAATTTATTTTAATAAAAAAAATATATGCTTATAAAAACAAAAAAAATTAAAAATTAAATATTATTATTTAGTAATATATTTTGAATTGATTTTGAATCATTTTGTGTTATGTAAATATATTTTTATTAATATTTATATTATTAATATAGTTTATTAATTTAATTTTTGATCATTATTATAATATCTATCATTAAAATTATTTATATTGAATTTATATGATATATAATTAGTAAGATTAATATAATTATACATGGTATTCACATTTCAAAATATTTTAAAAATTATTTTATTTTTAAAGGGTATAACCTATGAAAATTAGAAAAAATCTTAAAAAAAAATTTTATTTTTATTATATAAATAAAACCTATAAACCACTAAATACCTAAAAACATAAATTGATTAACTCCTAAATGACAAAACTCCTAAATAACAAACCATTAAACTGGGATAACACATATAATAAATCATATATATCATTTTAATTTGTATTCATTATAATTTTAAATATTCATTTTAATTATTTTTAGTTTATTTTTTATAGAAATATTAATTACAAAATAATTAATGAGCGAGACAACTATAATTTTAATAATTATTTTTAATAAAAAAAATATAAGCTTATAAAAAGAAGTACAAATTTAAAAACAAAAAATTATTATTTAGTAATATATTTTACTTTGATTTTGAATCATTATATATAGGTTTTGCAATTATATTTTAATTGCTATCAATCTTATTAAGAATAGATTATTAATTTATTATTTGATCAATTTTATAATATCTAACAATAAAATTACTTATATTGAATTTAAATGTCTTATAATTATTAAGATTATTATAACTAAATATTATATTTACATTTGAAAAAAATTTAAAAATTATTATATTTTTAAAAGTTATAACATTCAAAAATGATAAAAAATAAAAAAAATAATTTTTTTATTATTTTATTATTTCAATAAAACTTATAAACCACTAAATGCCTAAACATTTAAATCTCTAGACACCTAAACCCAAAAACCCCATAAATACTTAAATCATTAAACCTATATAACCTAAATAATAAATTATAAATCTCATTTTTATTTGTATTCATTATAATTTTAAATATTCATTTGAATTATTTTTAGTTTATTTTTATAGAAATATTAATTACAAAATAAATAATGAGTGAGACATATAATTTAAATATATAATTTTTTATGAAAAAAATATAAGCTCAAAAAATTAACAAAATTTCAAAATTTAAAATTTTATTTAGTAATATAATTTACTTTGATTTTGAATTATTTTGGGTTCTGCAAATATATTTTAATTAATATCTATATTGTTAATAATAGTTTATTAATTTATTTTTCGATCATTATAATAATATATATTAATAAAATTTTTTATATTAAATTTACATCAAAAATAATTATTAAGATTATTATAACTAAGTATTTCATTCATATTTTAGAAAGATTAAAAAATTATTATATTTTCAAAGGTATACTTTGAAAATCACGAAAATTCAAAAAAAAAAAATTTTAGTTATTTCATTGATTAAATAAAACCTATAAACACCTAAATGTCCAAACATATAAAGCAATAAACTCTTTAATCCCAAAACCACAAAAAAACTAAAACCATTAAATAGGTATACCCTAAATAATAAATCATAAATCTCTTTTTATCAGTATTCATTATAATTCTAAATATTCATTTTAATTATTTATCAATTTATTTTTATAGAAATATTAATTACAAAATAAATTATTTGTGAGACAGATATAATTTAAATAATTTATTTTTCATCAAAAAAATATATATGCTTATAAAATGAGGCAGAATTTTTAAATAAAAAATTATTATTTAGTAATATATCTTATTTTGATTTTGGATCATTTTAGATTCTAAAATTATATTTTAATTTATATCATTCTTATTAATACTAGTTTATTAATTTATTTACTGATCATTATTATAATATCTATTAATATAATTATTTATATTTAGTTTACATTATATATAATTATTAAGATTATTATAACTAAATATTATAATCACATTTAAAAAAATTTAAAATTATTATACTTTCAATGGTTACAACCTTTAAAAATTAAAAAAAGTCAAAAAATTAAATTTTTTGTTTTTTAATTTTTTAGATAATAACTATAAATCACTAAAGGTCTAAACACTTAAATCACTAAACTCCTAAACCCAAAAACACCTAAATACTTAAACCATTAAATCGGTATATCCTGAATAATAAATAATAAATCTCATTTTTATTTGTATTCATTATAATTTTAAATAATTATTTTAATTATTTATTAGTTTATTATTATAGAATTATAAATTACAAAATAAATTATGAGTAAGACAAATTAATTTAAATAATTTATTTATAATAACAAAAATATAAAGTTATAAAAAAAGAAAAACATTAAAAAAATTATTATTAAGTAATATATTTTACTTTAATTTTGAATAAATTTAGATTTAGCAAATATATTTTAAATAATATCTATCTTATTAATAATAGTTTATTAAAATTTTATTTGATCATTATTATAATATCTAGCAATGTAATTATTTATATTGAATTTAAATGACTTATTATTATTAAGATTATTATAACTAAATATTATATTTACATTTGAAAAAATAATTATTATATTTTCAAAGGTTATAACCTTCAAAAATTAAAAAAATAATAAAAAAAATTTTTGTTATATCATTGTTTAGATAAAACTTATAAACCACTAAATGCCTAATCACTTAAACCTCTAAACTCCTAAACACAAAAGCCCCTAATTACTTAAATCTTTAAACTCGTAAACCTTAAATATAATTTAAATAATTTATTAAAATAATAATTACAAAATAAATTATGAGTGATACAAATATAATTTAAATAATTTACTTTTCATCAAAAAAATAAGCTTATAAAAAGAAGCAAAACTATAAAAAAATTTTTATTTAGTAATAAATTTTACTTGGATTTTTAATATTTTTAGGTTTTGCAAATATATTTTAATTTATATCTATCCTATTATTAATAGCATATTAATTTATTTTTTGATTTTGATATCATATCTATCAATAAAATTATTTATATTTAGTTTATATTATATATAATTATAATGATTATTATTACTAAATATTGTATTCATATTTTTAAAAAATTTTAAAATTATTATATTTTCAAAGGTTACCTTTGAAAATGTGAAAAAATATCAAAATAATTTTTTTATTATTTCATTGTTTAAATAAAACCTATAAACCACTAAATGCCTAAAAACATAAATTGCTAAAGTCATAAATGAAAAAACCTCTAAATACTTAAAATATTAAACTGGTATACATTAATAATAATTCATAAATCTCATTATAATTGTTATTCAGTATAATTTTAAATTTTTATTTTAATTATTTATCAGTTTATTTTTATAGAAATATTAATTACAAAATAAATTATTAGTGAGATCGATCTAATTTAAATTAGACTAGTATAACCAAAATAATAATGAATAAATCTGAATATTAATTTTTCATTATAATTTTAAATATTCATTTTAATTATTTATTTGTTTATTTTTATATAAATATTAATTAAAAATAAATTATGAGTTAGACAATTATAATTTATATAAATTAATTTTCATTAAAAAAATATGGATTAACTATTTAAAAAAAAAATTCAAAACAAGAAATTATTATATTGTAATATATTTTGATTTCTTCTGAATCATTTTAGGTTTTTTTATTATATTTTAATTGATATCTATCGTATTAATAATAGATAATTAATTTATTTTTTGATCATTTTTAGAATATTTATCAATAATATTGTTTATATTGAAATTATATGAAATATAAATATAATGATCATTATAACTAAATATTGAATTCAAATTTGAAAAAAATTTAAAAATTATTATATTTTCAAATGTTATAACCTTTGAAAATATCAAAAAATAATAAAAATAAATATTTTGTTATTTAAATTTTTAAATAAAACCTATAAACCACTAAATGCATACACAGTAAAATCAGTAAACTCTAAAGGTGCGTAATGCCTAAATACATAAACCATTAAACCGCTATATACTAATTAATTATTAAGAAATCTAATTTTTATTTCAATTTATTATTATTTTAAATATACATTTTAATTATTTATAAGTTTATTTTTATAGAAATATTTACTACAAAATAAATTATGAGTGCGAAAATATAATTTAAATATTTTTTTTAATCAATAAAAGTATTTACGCTTATATAATAAGTAAAAATTAAAAAATTAAAAATTATTATTAAGATATTTTACTTTAATTTTGAATCAATTTGGGTCTTGTAAATATTTTTTAATTAATATCTATCTTATTTAATAAAACCTATAAACCACTAAATGCCTAAAAACCTAAATCACTAATACTTTTAAAAGACAAAACCTCTAAATACTTAAACCATTAAACATGTATACATTAATAATAAATCATAAATATCATTTTAATTTTTATTCAGCATAATTTTAAATTTTTATTTTAATTAATTTACAATTTATTTTTATAGAAATATTAAATACAAAATAAATTATTAGTAAGACAGATCTACTTTAAATTAGACAGGTATACCCAAAATAATAAATAATAAATATCATTTTTTAATTATAATTTTAATATTCATTTTAATAATTTATTTGTTTATTTTTATATAAATATTAATTACAAAATATTTTATGAGTTACACAAATATAATTTATATAAATTATGATTCAACAAAAAAATATAGATAAACTTATTAAAAGAATAAAAAAATTAAAAACAAAAAATTATTATATAGTAATATATTTTACATTGTTTATGAATCAATTTAGGTTTTGTAATTATATTTTAATTGATATCTAACTTATTAATAATAGATTATTAATTTATTTTTTGATCATTATTATAATATTTATCAATAAAAATATTTACATTTAATTTATATGATATATAAATTTAATAATTATTATTACTAAATATTGTATATAAATTATATTTTCAATAACTTCTAAATCTCGAAAACCCTAAATAGATAAATTTTTTAAACATGTATATCCTAAATAATAAATAATAAATCTCATTTTTATTTTTTTCTTATAATTTTGAATATTCATTATAATTATTTATTTGTTTATTTTTATATAAATATTAATTATATAATGAATTATAAGTTAGACAAATATAATTTATATAAATTATGATTCAACAAAAAAATATAGATAAACTTATTAAAAGAAAAAAAAACTAAAAACAAAAAATTATTATATAGTAATATATTTTACAATTTTTATGAATCAATTTAGGTTTTGTAATTATATTTTAATTGATATCTAACTTATTAATAATAGATTATTAATTTATTTTTTGATCATTATTATAATATTTATCAATAAAATATTTACATTTAATTTATATGATATATAAATTTAATAATTATTATTACTAAATATTGTATTCACTTTTGAAAAAAATTTTAAAATTATAATATTTTCAAAGATTATAACCTTTGACCATGTGAAAAAACATAAAAAATATTTTTTTTATTATTTCATTGTTTAAATAAAACCTATAAATCACTAAATGCCTAAACACTTAAATCAATAAACTACAAAATCCCGATAACCCTATATAGATAATTGTTTAAATGTGTATACCCTAAATAATAATTAATAAATCTCATTTTTTATTTGTTTTCATTATAATTTAAAAAATTCATTTAGTTTATTTAGTTTTTTATTTATATATACATATGAATTATAAAATAAATTGAGTTAAAAATATAATTTATAAAAATTATTTTTCATCAAAAAATAGATAAGCTTATAAAATGAATAAAAATTTAAAAACAAATAATTATTATTAAGTAATATATTTTGCTTTGTTTTTGAATCATTTTAGGTTTTGATATTATATTTTAAGTAATATCAATCTTATTCATAATAGTTTTTTAATTTATTTTTTGATAATTATTAGAATATCTATCAATAAAATTGTTTATATTTAATTTATATGATATATAATTATTATGATTATTATAAATAAATATTTATTCACTTTTCAAAAAAATTTAAAAATTATTATATTTTCAAAGGTTATAACCTTTGAAAATATCAAAAAATAATAAAAATAATTTTTTTTTATTTTTTTCTTAAATAAAAACTATAAACCACTAAATTCATACACAGTTAAATCAGTAAACTCCTAAACCATGTAATCCCTAAATACATAAACCATTAAGCTACTAAATACTACTTAATAATTAATAAATCTAATTTTTATTTCTATTTATTATAATTTTAAATATTCATTTTAATTATTTATTAGTTTATTTTTATAGAAATATTTATTACAAAATAAATTATGAGTGCGCAAATATAATTTAATTAATTAATTTTTAATAAAAAAAATATACGCTTATAAAAGAAGTATAAATTGAAAAATTAAAAATTATTATTTAATAATATATTTTACTTTAATTTTGAATCAATTTGCATTTTGTAAATATTTTTTAATTAATATCTATCTTTTTATTTATAGTTTATTAATTTAATTTTTGATCATTATTATATTATCTATCAATAAAATTGTTTATATTGAATTTATATGATATATAATTATTAATATTATTATAACTAAATATTATATTCACATTTCAAAAAATTGTAAATATTATTATATTTTCAAAGGTTATACCCTATGAAAATCATAACAAATTATAGAAAATTTTTTGTTATTTTATTTTTTAATTAAAACCTATAAACCACTAAAAGACTAAAAACATAAATTGCTAAACTCATAAACGACAAATCTTTTAAATACTTATTCCATTAAACTGGTATAGATTAATAATAAATAATAAATCTCATTTTAAATTTTATTCAGTATAATTTCAAATTTTTATTTTAATTATTTATCAGAATATTTTTATAGAAATATTAATTATAAAATAAATTATTTGTGATACAGATCTAATTTAAATTAAAATAGTATCCCTAATAATAAATAATAAATCTTTTTTTTTATTATAATTTTAAATATTCATTTTTATTATTTATTTATTTATTTATATATAAATATTAATTACGAAATAAATTGAGATAGACAAAAATAATTTATATAAATTATTTTTCATCAAAAAATTATAGATAAACTTTCTAAAAAAAAAATTTTCAAAACAAAAAATTATTATATAGTAATATATTTTGCTTTGCTTCTGAATCATTATATGTTTTGTAATTATATTTTAATTGATATCTATCTTATTAATAATAGATTATTAATTTATTTTTTGATCATTATTAGAATATTTATCAATAAAATTATTTATATTGAATTTACATGATATATAATTATTAAGATTATTATAACTAAATATTATATTTACATTTGAAAATAATTTAAAAATTATTAAATTTTTAAAGGTTATCATCTTTGAAAATGAGATAATCACAAATATAAATTTTTTACTATTTTATTGTTTATATAAAACTTATAAACTACTAAATGCCTAAATCGCTTAAATCATTAAACTTCTAAACCCCAAAACCCTAAAATACTTAAACATTTAAACCATCTTTAAAGGTTAAAGTATTTATAAATAATATAAAAATATTTATCAATAAATAATAGTTTATTAATTTATTTTTTGATCATTATTATATTTATATTTATATTTAGTTTATTAATATCTATCAATAAAATTGTTTATTTTTAATTTACATGATATATAATTATTAAGTTTATTATAACTAAATGTTGTATTCACATTTGAAAAAAATTTAAAAATTATTATATTTATAAAGATCATAACCTTCAAAATTGATAAAAAATTTGAAAAATAATTTTTTGTTATTTCATTATTTAAATAAAACATATAAACTACTAAATGCCTAAAAAATTAAATCACTAAACTCCTAAACTCTTAAATACTTAAACCAATAAACTGGTATACCCTAAATAATTAATCATAAAAATCATTTTTATTTGTATTCATTATAATTTTAATATTCATTATAATTATTTATATTGAATTTACATGATATTTAATTTGTATGATTATTATAATTAAATATTGTATTAACATTTAAAAAAAATAATTATTATTATATTTTCAATGGTTATAACCTTGAAAATCGGAAAATATCATAAAAATATTTTTTTGTATTATTTAAATAAAACCTATAAACCACAAAATACCTAAATACATTAAATTACTAAACTCCTAAACCCTGATAATGCTGCACCACACACACATAGCGACGGACCACAGTACACACATTCACATATTATTGTTCATTTTGGTGTAGCATTTAGAGGGGATAGCAAGTCCTGAAAGCAGCCAGAAGTATGGGCCACCAGCTTGTAGAGGGCCCCACTAGCAAACCAGGATGATAACATTCAGACAACTGACGAGACCGAGCAAAGTGGTCGAGAGTAAACCCAAGAGTAGCTCGGAGTGGGCGGCACTAGCCATATCATGCAGCATAGAGGGCCGCCCAACCATCATCCAACAGGAGTAGCGGGTAATCCATGATTAATTAGAGAGTCGGCAATATCCCAAGCATCACCAAGAGGGACCAGTAAGCAATGGAGTCCATACCAGCCACACGGAAGAGAAAGATTTAAACTTGTAGTTTATGTTTGTAGTCTTATTTTTATTTTGGACTTTATATGCACCATGTACTTGAATAGACGGATCATGACATACTCACACACACAATTTTGTCTATTCTATATGTAGCATGCAATGAGGGCAACTAGACACATGAGTATCTCTAAGTGGGCCCACTAATAGATTTTGTAAATACACATTAGGCGATACAACACTCCCGGGAGCAGAAGACCCATCTCTATAGCATTTTGTAATTTTACTTTATTCTAGGTTGGTTTTACGCGTAGATAATTAGACTATGAGATGGACCTCATCACACATGCACACCGATGCATGCATATTTTTTGATATTTTGTTGGTGCAACATACAGCCACTTCTTGGAGCTCGAGGAGGAAGCATTCTAACCCAAGAGATACACTTTTGAGGATCATTGGAGCAGAAGAATGTGGATTTCAGAGATAAGAATGAATTGACAAAGTGCCGTAGATATGGACTTGTGGATATATGGGTATTCAGTTTAACTTGTATTCAATTGAAAAAGAATGACATAGGCAAATGCTTGATACTGCATGTCACAAACAAGCACAATCTTATATTTGCATATTTTTAATATGGTGCATCATTCAGGTTCCTCCAAGTGGCTTGGACAAATCCGAATGGAAAGGACACAGTTAGCATAATGACTCAATGCCAACTATGAAGTCCGGCAATGCCAGGTGATTTTAGTTGTATTCGTACGCTTAGAATTATTAGGCATTATGTTTTTTATGTATTTTATGCATAGAATCATTAAGGTGCATAGGATTTGGTGGGCTGGCCTAAATTATTCAGCTTTTTAGTCTCTTGTAAGTTGTGTGCCTAAATGATAAATAAAGTGTATATTTTCCAAAAAAATACAAAAAAATACTATAAACCCTAAACTTTAAATCCTAAACCTTAAACCATAAACTATAACCACAACCCATAAACCCTAATTCATAAATCTCATGTTTTGCACTTTTATAATCAAATGACTAAGTGTTAAAATTAAATTGAAATTCACAACTTTTATGAATGTCACAGATTTATCTTTTTGTATATGTAACACAACGTCATGACTCAAGGGGTGAGTTATGGATTCAGTTTCTTTCTTGCTTTAGATTATTGTAGCATTAGCAATGGTCATGATTGTATATTTTGTTTCTAGAACACAAAATCATATCGATGAGAATATGCCATAACTTGTATCACTCTGTTGACATATTGTTATGGAACTAAGAATGATCATGAATATATATTTAATCACTATAATACTGGGTCACAGTATTGGATATGACCATAGCTTGTGCATTTTATCTTTATACTGCAAAGTCATTGCACTATGAATGATTGCAACTTTGGACATTCCTCGAGAGCAAAATTCATGACCCTAGATATAGTTAAAGCTCAATTACTACTCTTTATAACTTTCTATAGCTAAAATTCCTGGGATTGGAAATATCACTATGGCTTTTTCCTTTGATTTGTGACCTCAAGTGTCAATATGCAAGACTAATATTTAGAGCATTGATTAATACCTTTTATACATTTGAATATGATTCATTTACACCTTTTTGGGTATTGTGTGCTTGTATACATAACTCATTTAATATAAAAAGAAAGAAATGATACTTTTCATATCCATGAGGATATAAAAAAGGCTTAGAATGCCAATTTACAACTTTTTGGGTATTGTGAGCTTCTATACATAACTCATTTAATATAAAAAGAAAGAAATGATACTTTTCATATCCATGAGGATATAAAAAAAGGCTTAGATATGCCAATAAAATAAATTTTTTGATTCTTGATTGAAAGAGAGCCCATACTTCTTGCCCTGCTCAAACCACCCTCAGGCTAGTTTGTTCTAATAGGCTACAAAATCTTTATTTTTTTAGAGGTGAATTTTGTTTTAAATAAATTGCTTTGAGTGTGTGCATGATAGATATTTTAGAAGAAATTACAATAATCAATATAAATAGCATCCACAACAACTAGCTATTTCAACACACAGGGGTACAACTTTGGTTTAGTCTGTCAACGTACATGAGTCAAATTACCTTTGATAGCACAGTGATTCAACATTAAATATGATGAGACATAATAGAGATAATGTAAAAGCTCTTATTATTTTGGTTAGAGCTTTACTAATCATTCTAGAGTTGAGCGACGAACAAAATAAATTATTTTAAATATTCAGTATAATTTTAATTTTAATTTTAATTATTTATCAGTTTATTTTTATAGAAATATTAATTACAAAATAAATTATTAGTGAGACTGATCTAATTTAAATTAAACCGGTATATCCTATATAATAAAGAATAAATCTCATTTTTTCCATTTTAATTTTAAATATTCAAATTTAATTATTTATTTGTTTATTTTAATATAAATATTAATTACAAAATAAATTATTAATTACACAATATAATTTATATAAATTAATTATTCATTAAAATAATATAGATAAACTTTTTAAAAGAAAAGAAAAATTTAAAACAAAAAATTATTATATGGTAAGATTTTTTGTTTTGCTTATGAATCATTTTAGGTTTTGTAAATATTTTTTAATTGATATCTATCTTATTAATAATAGATTATTAATTTATTTTTTCATCATTATTAGAATATTTATCAATAAAAATGTTTATATTGAATTTATATGATATATAAATATAATGATTATTATAACTAAATATTGTATTCAATTTTGAAAAAAATTTTAAAATTTTTACATTTTCAAAGGTTATAACCTTTGAAAATATTAAAAAATAAAAAAATAAAAAAAAAATAAATTTTTTGTTATTTCATTTTTTAAATAAAAACTATAGATCATTAAATGCTTACTTACTTAAATCAATAAGCTCATAAATCCGGAAACCCCTAAATACATAAACCTTTTAACAGCTCTATACTACTTAATAAATAATAAATTTCATTTTTATTTCTATTTATTATAATTTTAAATATTAATTTTTAATTTTTATAGATTAATTTTTTAGAAAAATTAATTACAAATAAATTTTGAATGAGTCAAATATTATTTAAATAATTTATTATAATAAAAAAAATATAAGCTTATAAAAAGAATGAAAATTTTAAAAATTAAATATTATTATTTAGTAATATATTTTGATTTGATTTTTAATCATTTTGTGTTATGTTAATATATTTTAATTAATATTAATATTATTAATAATAGTTTATTAATTTAATTTTTGATCATTATTATATTATCTATCATTAAAATTATTTATATTGAATCTATATGGTATATAATTAGCAAGATTAATATAATTATACATGGTATTCACATTTCAAAAAATTTTAAAAATCATTTTATTTTCAAAGGTTATAACCTTTGAAAATCAGAAAAAATCAAAAATAGAATTTTAAATTTTTATTATATAAATAAAACCTACAAACCATTAAATAATCAAACCATTAAACCGGTATACCATATATAATAAATCATAAGTCTCATTTTAATTTGTATACATTATAAATTAAAATATTCATTTTAATTATTTATTAGTTCATTTTTTATAGAAATATCAATCACAAAATAAATAATGAGTGAGACAAATATAATTTTAATAATTTATTTTTAATCAAAAAAACATAAGCTTATATAAAGAAGTAAAAATTTAAAATCAAAAAATTATTATTTAGTAATATATTTTACTTTGATTTTGAATCATTATATATTGGTTTCGCAATTATATTTTAATTACGATCAATCTTATTAATAATAGTTTATTAATTTATTATTTGATCATTTTTATAATATCGAACAATAAAATTACTTATATTCAATTAAAATGTTTAATAATTATTAAGCTATTATAACTAAATATTATATTTAGATTTGAAAAAAATTTAAAAATTATTATATTTTCAAAGGTTATAACCTTCAAAAATGATAGAAAATCACAAAAATAATTTTTTATTATTTTATTATTGAAATAAAACTTATAAACCACTTAATGACTAAACATTTAAATCTCGAGACTCCTAAACCCCAAAACCCCATAAATACTTAAACCAATAAACCTATATAACCTAAAAAATTAATAATAAATCTCATTTTTATTTGTATTTATTATATTTTTAAATATTCATTTTAATTATTTTTTACTTTATTTTTATAGAAATATTAATTATAAATTAAATAATGAGTGAGACAAATATAATTTAAATAAATTATTTTTAATGAAAAAAAATATAAGGTTATAAAAATAAACAAAATTTCAAAAATTTAAAATTTTATTAAGTAATATAATTTACTTTGATTTTGAATTATTTTTGGTTCTGCAAATATATTTTAATTAATATCTATCTTATTAATAATAGTTTATTAATTTATTTTTTGATCATTTTTATAATATATATTAATACATTTTTTTATATTGAATCTACAACAACTATAATTATTAAGATTATTATAATTAAGTATTGTATTCATATTTTAGAACTATTAAAAAATTATTATATTTTTAAATGTCATAACCTTTGAAAATCACGAAAATTCATAAAAATAAATTTTTTGTTATTTCATTGATTAAATAAAACCTATAAACACGAAAATGTGTAAACATATAAATCAATAACTTCTTTAACCCCAAAACCACAAAAAACTTAAACAATTAAATAATTATACCCTAAATAATAAATAATAAATCTCATTTTTATTAGTATTCATTATAATTTTAAATATACATTTTAATTATTTATTAGTTTAATTTTATAGAAATATAAATTAAAAAATAAATTATTAGTGAGACAAATATAATTTAAATAATTTATTTTTCATCAAAAAATATATAGGCTTATAAATGGATACAAAAATTTAAAAACTTTAATTAATATTTAGTAAAATAATTCAATTTGATTTTGAGTCATTTTAGGTTTTTCAAATATATTTTAAACAATATTTATCTTATTAATAATTGGTTATTACTTTTTTATGATCATTATTATAGTAAATATCAATAAAATAGTTTATATTGAATTTATATTATATATTATTATTATTATTATTATAACTTCATATTGTATTTACTTGTCAAAAAAAAAGTTAAAAAATATAATATTTTCAAAGGTACCTTCAAAAATGAGAAAAAATAACAAAAATAAATTTTTTGTTATTTTATTTTTTATATAAAATCTATAAACCACTAAATGACTAAATACTAAAATGACTAAACTCCTAAACCCTAAAGCCCATAAATACTTAAAACATTAAATTAGTATAGTCTAGAGGTGTCACCGGCCCGGCACGAGGCACGGCACAGTTCGGCCTAGCCTGGGCCGGCCCTGCACGTTCTTAAACCGTGCCCGGGCCCGTGCCGTGCCTGGGTTAAGAACGTCTCGTGCCGTGCCTTGGCACGGCACGCCGGCACAGGTCCATCCCGTGCCGGTTCACGTAGGCACGCGTGGCACTGGCGGCATGTCACGTGTGGCGTGGCGTGAGTCGTGACCCGTCCGGCCGTCCCCTCCCTCCCCTCCCCCCCCCCCTCGGTAAAAAGACCGCGGGTCGGGTCTGATTGGACCCGACCCGCGGTCCCGACTGCCGATACCCGACGGCCATAGATCCGATCCGAGCAATTCCAACGGCAAAAAAAAAAAGTTTCAAACTTCACCGAATTTCAGCCGTTGGATTCGCCTCCAACGGCTAGGGGGCAGAATCTGACGGTCCTCGTTAATCTGCCCCTTAAAAATCTTAAAAAAATTCAAAAAAATAATAAAAAAAATATCTTTTTTTATAAAAAAAAACTTTCTTTAGCCTATAAAATCTACCCCCCACCCTATAACATTTATATTTTTCAAAAACATAAAACCTCTCAATACTTTCTCTCTCTTACATAAACCGTGCATCTCTCTCTCGGGCCTCGTGATTTTGATTTCGGCTTGGATTTTCGTGAAACTCAACTTGAGTTTTGAACATCAGAGCTTCCTGCAGTGCACCTTGCACGTAACTGACCTCATTGCGTTTACCGGGTAATTTATTTTACGTTTTTTTGTACTTTCTCTCTCTAAAGCTTCTCTCTCTAGAAAAACTTACGAAAAAATAAAAAACATAAAAAATGACAAATACACCTGACACGTATTTAAATTTGGAAAATGAAAATGTTAGTGTTACACAGACGTCTGTGGCTCCTGAAACTTTGGTTTCTCCTATCGTCTCAACCCAAAGTTCTAAAAAACAAAAAACTAGGAGGACTTCTGTAGTTTGGACACATTTTAAAATCATAACACAAGTAAATGTTAGGGGTGAGGAACTTGAAATGGCACAGTGCAAATATTGTATGAGACTTTTAACATGCAATAGTACATGTGGGACTGGGCACCTTAAGAGGCATGCCGAAATATGCACCAAAAAACATGGACCCTTAGATCCTAGGCAAACCCAACTTGGCACTACATTTTTTGAGACTGGATCGAGTTCAGTCTCAAAGTTTACTCCCTTCGTATACTCCAGCGAGTTGGGTAGGGACGGCATGGCCATGCTCATCACATTGATGGGTCTTCCGATAAGATTTTCAGAAGATCCGAGGGTAGTGCGCATCATGTAGACTTATTTTCAGCCATCCTATCGTAGGATTCCTAGGTCCACATCTAGGAGTGACATACTAAAGATATATAAGTTAGAAAAACAAAAAATAATTAAGGAATTTTTGGCATATAGTGGAGTGGTGTCCGTGACGTCCGATATATGGACATGTCACGATGATTCTTCTTATGCATGTCTCACGAGTCACTATGTAGATTCTAACTGGACAATCAATAAAAAAATATTAGGATTCACTGAGATTCTTCATCCTCATGATGGCCCGGCCATTTTTGAGTGTATGATGAAAATATTTAGGGAATATAAAATTCAAAATAAAATTTTTAGTGTCACTTTCGATAATGCTGCGAATAATGGAGTAGCGATCAATATGTTTGTTAGGAATATTAGAGACGCACCATTAGGAGAGATCTTTCATGTCAGATGCATGTGTTATGTGATTAACCTGATAGTTCAAGCGGGTATGAAGGTGTGTTCCCCCGCGTTGGAAAATATACGCAATGCACTCAAGTATATTCACACTCCTCGCAGACTACAAGAGTTTGGTAATCTCTGTTTGTCTGCGAATCTTAAGAAGAAGAAATTCCAATCAGATGTGAGACATCGTTGGAATTACACGTACCTGATGTTGGAATCATGTGTTGGATACGAACATGTGATATCCAACTACGTCAATAGTAAGAGTGGCGAACTTATTATTGACGACACTGACTGGGCTTCAGAAATTTCATTTATAAAATTCCTGAAGATATTTTATGACACGACGAACATGTGTTCATCGGTTTATACGCCCACCACTTGCATTGCACTCCATTGCATATGCAATAATAGTAGCATATTTAGGAAGTTTCGAGCGGACCCGACGCTTAGCCATATGGTTGCAGAGATGGAGACCAAGTACCTGAAGTACTGGTCCACCATTCCATCTCTTTATTGCCTCGCAGCATGCATGGACCCTAGGGCTAAGGTGGAAGGGGTTGAAAACACCCTGACTTTCATTTCCTCGTTCATGAACCTGGAAGAGCCACCTGAAGGGTTCATTTACGAGAAGTTGACAGGCCTGTTCACATACTACGATACTAGGTATGGTGGTGGTGGTGAGACTGTAATTACGGACACTGATACATTGTTCAGAGATGACGATTATTCCATTAACCTAGCGAGGGGGAAACGTAGGGGTGGACCATCACATAGGAGCGAGCTGTCTCGGTACTTAGATACCGATTACTACTCAATCCTATCACATTCTGATAATAAGAATCTTGATTTATTACAGTGGTGGAAATCATATGAGTCCACCTATCCCATGCTATCTAGGATGGCACGAGATCTACTGACTCCTCCGGTGTCGAGCGTAGCATCGGAGTCTGCTTTTTCTGTTGCAGTGAACGTGATTTTGGATAGGAGATCGAGATTACGTCCAGATATGGTTGAGGCCTTAGCATGTTTGAAGGATTGGGAGGAATCGAGATTTAGCATCAGTGATCGTGCTGAAGCTGGGACTGTGACAGACACTGCAGTCGCATCCACATCCACTACGATGGTGGAGGAGCTGATTGCTGATGATGATGATCCATATGATACTGATCTTGATGTTGCAGCTGATGATTCTCATGACATGACGCTTGACGATTGATGCTCATCTGCTCTTTTTTTTCGATGTTTTTTTATTTATTTTATTTATACACTTTGTTTGTACTTTGTACCATACGTTGTGTTGAAACTTATACTTGTTTTGTTCGGACCATTGGTTTCAAAAGCATGATTGGTAATTTTTCATTTGTGTAGTTTAATTTTTTTTTAATTTTAATTTTTACTAACTTAATGTATTTATTTATTATTTTACGATTTAAATTTTATTTTAAAAATTAATAACTTTAAATTTTAATATATAATTAATAAATTACAAATATAAAAAAAGCTAAACTTAATTGTATTTGAAGAAAAAATAATTTTCTAATATTTGTTTGTTTTATTTAATTTTAATTTTTATAATTTTAACAAAAAATTATATTTTTTAATTATTACTCTATACGGTTACTTTATCAAAAAATTTACAAAAAAAAAAATCTAATCTGCCATGAGCGGTGAGCCCATGACTCATGAGCCATCTACTCTGCTTGTCCGTCTGCGGTCAACCCGTGCGGCTGCGGCTTCCCGGACCCCGGTGACCCGGTCCCGCATTGCGGCTCCCGCCTGCCAGGCCGTGCCGCTTGGCCTATATGGCCAAGGCGTGCCCGATGGCCCGGCACGGCACGGCACGGTAGCACGATCGTGCTCGTGAAAAACGGGCCGTGCCGTGCCGGGCCGGCCCGTTTGACACCTCTAGTATAGTCTAAATAATAAATCATAAATTTCAGTTTTTTTAGTATTCATTATAATTTTAAATATTCATTTTAAGTATTTATCAGTTTATTTTTATAGAAATATTAATTACAAAATAAATTATTAGTTCAACATATATAATTAAAATAATTTATTTTTCATCAATAAAAATGCTTATAAAAAGAGGCAAAATTTTAGAAATAAAAAATTATTATTTAATAATATATCTTATTTTGATTTTGAATTATTTTAGATTTTACAATTATATTTTAATTTATAACATTTTATAAATACAAGTTTATTTTTTTATTTATTGATCATTATTTAATATATCATTATTTAATATCTACCAATAAAATTATTTATATTGAGTTTACATTATATATAATTATTATGATTATTATAACTAAATATTATATTCACATTTAAAAAAAATTAACAATTATTATATTTTGAAAGGTTACAACCTTCAAATATTAAAAAAAATCAAAAAATTAAATTTTGTGTTTTTTCATTCTTAAAAAAACTATAAATCACTAAATGTCTAAACAATTAAATCACTAAACTCCTAAACCACACAACACCTAAATAATTAAACCATTAAACCGGTATATCCTGAATAATAAATAATAAATCTCAATTTTATTTGTATTCATTATAATTTTAAATATTCATTTTAATTATTTAGTAGTTTAATATTATAGAATTATAAATTATAAAATAAATTATGAGTACGACAAATATAATTTAAATAATTTATTTAATAACAAAATATAAAGTTATAAAAAAAGCAAAACATTAGAAAAACTATTATTTAGTAATATATTTTACTTTGATTTTATTTATTTAGATTTTGCAAATACTTTTTAAATAATAACTATTTTATTTATTTTTTGATAATAATTATAATATCTAGCAATATAATTATTTATATTGAATTTAAATGAATTATAATTATGATGATTATTATAAATAAATATTATATTTACATTTGAAAAAAATTTAAAAATTATTATATTTTCAAAGGATATAATCTTCAAAAATTAGAAAAAATAATATAAATAAATTTTTTGCTATATCATTGTTTAAATAAAACTTATAAACCACTAAATACCTAAATACTTAAACATCTAAACTCTTAAACACAAAATCCCATAAATACTTAAATCTTTAAACTCGTAAACCTTAAATATAATTTAAATAATTTTTTAAAATATTAATTACAAAATAAATTATGAGTGATACAAATATAATTTAAATAATTTATTTTCCATCAAAAAAATATATATGCTTATAAAAAGAAGCAAAAACTAAAAAACAAAAATTATTATTTAGAAATAAATTTTACTTGGATTTTGAATAATTTTAGGTTTTGCAATTATATTTTAATTTATATCCATCATAATAATAATAACATATTAATTTATTTTTTGATAATTGTTATCATATCTATGAATAAAATTGTTTATATTTAGTTTATATTATATATAATTATAATGATTATTATTATTAAATATTGTATTCACATTTTTAAAAATTTTAAAATTATTATATTGTCAAAGGTTACCTTTGAAAATGTGAAAAAATATCAAAAATAATTATTTTGTAATTTCATTTTTTAAACAAAACTTATAAACCACTAAATGCCTAAAAACATAAATTGCTAAAGTCCTAAATGACAAAACCTCTAAATACTTAAAATATTAAATTGGTATACATTAATAATAATTCTTAAATATCTTTTAAATTTTTATTCAGTATAATTTTAAATTTTGATTTTAATTATTTATCACTTTATTTTTATTGAAATATTAATTACAAAATAAATTATTAGTGAGATAGATATAATTTAAATTAAACTGGTATACCCTAAATAATAAAGAATAAATCTCATTTTTTTTTCATTATAATTTTAAATATTCATTTTTATTATTTATTTGTTTATTTTTATATAAATATTAATTAAAAAATAAATTATGAGTTAGACAAATATAATTTATATAAATTATTTTTCATCAAAAAAAATATAGATAAACTTATTAAATGAAAAAAAAATTAAAATCAAAAAATTAATATATATAGTAATATAATTTGCTTTGCTTTGAATCATTATAGGTTTTGTAATTATATTTTATTTGATATTTATCTTATTAATAATAGATTATTAATTTATTTTTTGATCATTATTAGAATATTTATCAATAATCTTGTTTATATTGAATTTATATGATATATAAATATAATGATTATTATAACTAAATATTGAATTCACATTTGAAAAAAAATTAAAAATTATTATATTTTTAAAGGTTATAACCTTTGAAAATATATAAAAAATATTAAAAATAAATATTTTGTTATTTTAATTTTTAAATAAAACTTATAAACCACGAAATGCATACACAGTTAAATCAGTAAACTCCTAAAGCCCGTAAGCCTAAATACATAAACCATTAAACCACTATAGACTACTTAATAATTAAGAAATCTAATTTTTATTTCAATTTATTATAATTTTTAATATTCATTTTATTTATTTATTAGTTTATTTATATATAAATTTTTATTACAAAATAAATTGTGAGTGCGACAAATATAATTTAATTAATTTATTTTTAATAAAAAAATATATACGCTCATAAAAGAAGTAAAAATTTTAAAATTAAAAATTTTTATTCAATAATATTTTTTACTTTAATTTTGAATAAATTTAGAAATACTTTTTAATTAATATCTATCTTATTATTAATAGTTTATTAATTTAATTTTTGATCATTATTATAATATCTATCAATAAAATTGTTTATATTGAATTTATATGATATATAATTATTAATATTATTATAACTAAATATTATATTCACATTCAAAAAATTTTAAATATTATTATATTTTGAAAGGTTATAACCTATGAAAATGACAAAAAATTAAAATTTTTTTTTGTTATATTATTGTTTAAAAAAATCCTATAAACCACTAAATGCCTAAAAACCTAAATCACTAAACTCCTAAAATACAAAACCTATAAATACTTAAACCATTAAACTTGTATACATTAATAATAAATCATAAATATCATTTAAATTTTTATTTAGTATAATTTTAAATTTTTATTTTAATTATTTATCAGTTTATTTTTATAGAAATATTAAATACAAAATAAATTATTTGTGAGATAGATATAATTTAAATTTGACCGGTATACCCTAAATAATAAATAATAAATCTGATTTTTTTATTATAATTTTAAATATTCATTTTAATTATTTATTTATTTTTATATAAATATTAATTAAAAATTAAATTATGAGTTAGACAAATATAATTTATGTAAATTATTTTTAATCAAAAAAATATAGATAATTATTTTAAAATAAAAAAAAATTACAAAACAAAAAATTATTATATTGTAACATATTTTGGACTGCTTATGAATCATTTATTGTTTTGTAATTTTATTTTAATTGATATCTATATTATTAATAATAAATTATTAATTTATTTTTTGATCATTATTAGAATATTAATCACTAAAATTCTTTATATTGAATTTATATGATATATAAATATAATGATTATTAAAACTAAATATTAAATTCGCTTTTAAAAAAAATTTAAAAATTATTATATTTTTAAAGGTTATAACCTTTGAAAATATCAAAAAATAATAAAAATAAATTTTTTGTTATTTTATTTTTTAAATAAAACCTATAAACAACTAAATGCATACACAATTAGGTTAGTATACTCCTAAACCCTATAATACCTAAATACATAAACCATTAAACCACTATATAGTACATAATAATTAATAAATCTAATTTTTATTTCTATTTAGTATAATTTTAAATATTCATTTAATTATTTATTAATTTATTTTTATAGAAATATTTATTACAAAATAAATTATGAGTAAGACAAATATAATTTAAATAATATACTTTTAAGAACAAAAAATATAAACATATAAAATGAAGCTATACATAAAAAACATTATTATTTAGTAATTTATAATATTTGATTTTGAATCAATTTAGGTTTTGCAAATATAATTTAAATATATCTCACTCATTATTTATTTTGTAATTAATATTTCTATAAAAATAAACGAAAAAATAATTATAATGAAGATTTAAAATTATAATGAATACAAATAACAATGAAATTTATTATTTATTATTTAGGTTATATAAGTTTAATGCTTTAAGTATTTAGGAAGTTTTGGGGTTAAGGAGTCTAGATATTTAAATGATTAGGCATTTAGTGGTTTATAAGTTTTTTTTAGTTATAATAATATTAATAATTATAAGACATTTAAATTCAATATAAGCAATTTTATTGATAGATATTATAATAATGATCAAAAAATAAATTAATAAACTATTATTAATAAGATTGATAGCATTTAAAATATAAATGCAAAATCTATAATGATTCAAAATCAAAGTAAAGTATATTACTAAATGATAATTTTTTATTTTTAAATTTTTACTTCTTTTTATAAGCTTATATTAATTTTTTGATTAAAAATAAATTATTAAAATAATATTTGTCTCACTCTTTATTTATTTTGCAATTAATATTTCTATTAAAAATAAACTAATAAATAATTAAAATGAATTTTTAAAATTATAATGAATACATATTAAAATATGATTAATTATAAATGGTATACCGGTTTAATGGATTATTAATTTAAGGATTTTGTCATTTAGGATTTTAGCAATTTATGTTTTTAGGCATTTAGTGATTTATATTTTTTATTTATATAATAAAAATAAGAAATTTTTTTTTGATTTTATGTGATTTTCAAAGGTTATAACCTTTAAAAATAAAATAATTTTTAAATTTTTTGAAATTTGAATACCATGTATAATTATATTAATGTTACTAATTATATATCATATAAATTCAATTTTAACAATTTTAATGATAGATAGTATAATAATGATTAAAATTAAATTAGTAAACTATTATTAATAATATAAATATTAATTAAAATATATTTACATAACAAAAAATGATTTAAAATAAAATCAAAATATAATACTAAATAATAATATTTAATTTTCAAATATTTCCTTCTTTTTATAAGCTTATATTTTTTATTGATTAAAAATAAATTATTTAAATAATATTTGTCTCACTCAAAATTTTTTTTGTAATTAATTTTTCTAAATAATTAAACTATAAATAATTAAAATGAATATTTAAAATTATAATAAATAGAAAAAAAATGAGATTTATTATTTATTAAGTAGTATTTATCTGTTAAAAGGTTTATGTATTTAGTGGTTTCAGGGACTATGCGCTTACTAATTTAAGTAAGTAAGCATTTAATGATCTATAGGTTTTATTTTAAAAATGAAATAACAAAAAATTTATTTTTATTATTTTTTCTCATTTTTTAAGGTTATAACTTTTGAAATAGAATACTTTTTAAATTTCTTTTCAAAAGCGAATACAATATATATTTATAATAATCACAATAATTATATATCATATAAATTCAATATAAATAATTTTATTAATAGATATTCTAATAATTATCAAAAAATAAATTAAAAATCTATTATCAATAAGATTGATATTACTTAAAATATAATATCAAGGTGCACGGGGTCTTACCATCTAGCCATTGGTACTCCGCATCTTCACGGAGAATTCAATTTCACCGGGTCCATGTAATCAAAAGCAAATCAAAATATATCACTAAATAATAATTATTAGTTTTTATATTTTTATTATTTTTATAAGCTTATTTATTTTTTGATGAAAAATATTTTTAATAAATTATATTTTTAACCGATAATTTATTTTATAATTAATATATATATATATATATATATATATATATATAACTAAACGATCAAAATTAATTTTTTAAATTATAATCAAAATAAATAAAAATGAGATTTATAATTATTATTTAGGGTATACCGGTTTAAAGGATTATCTATATAGGGGTATCGGGATTTTGTAGTTTAGTGATTTAAGTGCTTAGATATTTAGTGGTGTATAGGTTTTATTTAAACAATGAAATAACAAAAATAATTAATTTTTTTTTATTTTTTGATATTTTCAAAGGTTATAACCTTTGAAAATATAATAATTTTTAAATTTTCTTCAAAAGTGAATTCAATATTTAGTTATAATAATCATTATATTTATATTTCATATAAATTCAATATAAATAATTTTATTGATAAATATACTAATAATTATCAAAAAATAAAATAATAATCTATAATTAATAAGATAGATATCAATTAAAATATAATTACAAAACATAAAATGATTCATAAACAAAGTAAAATATATTACTATATAATAATTTTTTGTTTTGAATTTTTTTTTATTTTAAAAAGTTTATCTATAACTTTTTGAATAAAAATAATTTACATAAATAATATTTGTCTAACTCATAATTTATTTTTTAATTACTATTTATATAAAAATAAAAAATTAATAATTAAAATGAATATTTAAAATTATAATGAAATAAAAATGAGATTTATTATATATTATATATTATTTATTATTTAGGGTATACCGGTTTAATTTAAGCTATATCTCACTCACTAATAATTTTTTTTAATTAATACTTCTATAAAAATAAATTGATAAATAATTAAAATAAAAATTTAAAATTATACTGAATAAAAATTAAAATGAGATTTATGATTTATTATTAATGTATACCAGTTTAATGATTTAAGTATTTTAAATTTTTGTCATTTAGGAGTTTAGCAATTTATGTTTTTAGAAATTTATTGGTTTATAAGTTTTATTTAAACAATAAAATAACAAAAAAAAATTTAGTAATTTTTTGTCATTTTCATAGGTCATAACTTTTGAAAATTTAATAATATTTATAATTTTTTGAAATTTGAATACAATATTTAGTTATAATAATTATAATAATTTTATATCATATAAAATAAATATAAACAATTTTATTAATAGATATTATAATAATGATCAAAAATTAAATTAATAAACTATTTATAATAAGATAGATATTAATTAAAAAATATTTACAAAACCCAAATTGATTCAAAATTAAAGTAAAATATATTAGTTGATAATAATTTTTAATTTTTAATAATATTTCTTTTATACTTCTTTTAAAAGCGTATATATATTTTTTGATTAAAAATAAATAATTTAAATTATCTGTGTCGGACTCATAATTTATTTTGTAATAAAAATTTCTATAAAAATAAACTAATAAATAATTAAAATGAATATTTAAAATAATAATAAATTGAAAAAAAATTCAATTTATTAATTATTTAGTATTTAGCAGTTTAATGGTTTATGTATTTAGGCATTACAGGGTTTAGGAGTTTACTGATATAAATGTGTATGTATTAAGTGGTTTATAGGTTTTATTTAAAAAATAAAATAATAAAAAAACTTATTTTTATTATTTTTTCATATTTCCAAAGGTTATAACCTTGTAAATATAATAATTTCTAAATTTTTTTCAAAAGTAAATTCAATATTTAGTTATAATAATCATTATATTTATATATCATATAAATTTAACATAAATAATTTTAATGATAAATATTCTAATAATGATCAAAATATAAATTAATAAAAATATTATAATTAAGATAGATATCAATTAAAATATAATTACAAAACATAAAATAATTCATAAGCAAAGCAAAATATATTACTATATAATAAATTTTAGATTTTAAATTTTGTATTCTTTTTATAAGTTTATCTATATTTTTCGATGAAAAATAATTTATATAAATTATATCTTTCTAACTCATAATTTATTTAGTAATTAATATTTAAATAATAATAAACAAATAAATAATTAAAATGAATATTTAAAATTATATTGAAAAAAATAATATTGAGATTTATTATTTATTATTTAGGGTTACCAGTTTAAAAGGATTATTATTTATTATTTTGGGTTTTAGATATTTAGAGTTATTGAATTAAGTGTTTAGGCATTTAGTGTTTTATAGGATTTATTTAAAAAATGAAATATCAAAAATATATATATCTTTTTTATTTTTTTACATATTCAAAGGTTATAATCTTTGATAATATATTAATTTTAAAATTTTTTTCAAAAGTGAATTCAATATTTTGTTATAATAATCATTATATTTAAATATATAAATTCAATATAAATGATTTTATTGATAAATATACTAATAATGATCAAAAAATAAATTAATAATCTATTATTAATAAGATAGATATTAATTAAAATATAATTACAAAACCAATAATGATTCAGAAGCATAGAAAATTATATTATTATATAATACTTTTTTGTTTTTAATTTTTTTTTCTTTTAATAAGTTTATCTATATTTTTTTGATTAAAAATAATTTATATGAATTATAATCGCCTAACTCATAATTTACTTTTTAATTAGTATTTATATAAAAATAAAGAAATAAATAATTAAAATGAATATTTAAAATTATAATGAAAAAAATTAAAATGAGATTTATTGTTTATTATTTAGGATATATGTGATTAAAAAAATATCTATTTAGCATTTTCGAGAATTATAAGTTATTCATTTAAGTATTTAGGCATTTAGTGGTTTATAGGTTTTATTTAAACAATGAAATAATAAATAAATTATTTTTGATATTTTTTCAAATTTTCAAAGATTTTAACCTTTGAAAATATAATAATTTTAAAATTTTTAAAAAATATGAATATAATATTTAGTAATAATAATTATTATAACAATATATAATTAAAATTAAATATAAACAATTTTATTTATAGATATTATATCAATTATCAAAAAATAAATTAATAAACTATTATTAATATGATAGATATAAATTAAAGTTTAATTACAAAAACTAAAATGATTAAAAATCAAAGTAAATTTATTACTAAATAATAATTTTTGTTTTAAAGTTTTTGCCTCATTTTATAAGATTATATATTTTTTTGATAAAAAATAAATTATTTAAATTATATTAGTATCACTCATAATTTATTTTGTAATTAATATTTCAATAAATTATTTCAATTATCTTTAAGGTTTACGAGTTTAAAGGTTTAAGTATTTAGGGGCTTTGGGGTTTAAGAGTTTAGAGATTTGTGTGTTTAGGTATTTAATGGTTTATAAGTTTGATTTAAACAATGATATAACAAAAAATTTATTTTTTGTTATTTTTTATCATTTTTTTAGGTTATAACCTTTGAAAATATAACAATTTTTAAATTTTTTTTAAATGTGAATCCTATATTTAGTTTTGATAATATTAATAATTATATATCATATGAATTCAATATAAACAATTATATTGATAGATATTTTATTAATTATCAAAAAATAAATTAATAAACTATTATAAATTAGAAAGATATTATTAAAATATATTTGCAAAACCTAAATTTATTCAAAATCAAAGTAAAATATATTACTAAATAATAAGCTTTTTGATGTTTTGCTTCTTTTTATAAGTTTATATTTTTTCTTCTTAAAAGTATATTATTTAAATTATATTTGTCTTACTCATAATTTATTTTATAATAAATATTTCTATAAAAATATACTAATAAATAAATAAATGAATATTTAAAATTAAAATAAATAGAAATAAAAATTAGATTTAGTAATTATTATGTACTATATAGTGGTATAATGGTTTCTGTATTTAGGTATTATGGGGTTTAGGCATATACTAATTTAATTGTGTATGCATTTAGTATTTTATTGGTTTTATTTAAAAAATAAAATAATAAAAAATTTATTTTTATTATTTTTTGATATTTTCAAAGGTTATACCCTTAGAAAATATAATAATTTTTAAATTTTTTTAAAAAGTGGATTCAATATTTAGTTAAAATAATCATTATATTTATATATCATAGAAATTCAATATAAACAATTTTAGTGATTAATATTCAAATAATGATCAAAAAATAAATTAATAATTTATTATTAATAAGATAGATATCAATTAAAATATAATTACAAAACATAAAATGATTCATAAGTAAACCAAAATATATTACTATATAATAATTTTTAGTTTAGTAATTTTTTTTTATTTTAAAAAGTTTATCTATATTTTTTTGATTGAAAATAATTTACATAAATTATATTTGTTTAACACATAATTTATATTTTAATTAATATTTATATAAAAATTGACATATAAATAATTAAAATGAATATTTAAAATTATAATAAAAAAAATGAGATTTATTATTTATTATTTAGGGTATACCGGTTTAATTTAAATTATATCTGTCTCACTAATAATTTATTTTCTAATTAATATTTCTATAAAAATAAATGGATAAATAATAAAAATAAAAATTTAAATTATACTGAATAAAATTTAAAATGAGATTTATGATAAAAATTTAGTAATTTTTAAACAACAAAATAACAAAAAAAATTTAGTAATTTTTTGTCATTTTCATAGGTTATAACCTTTAAAAATATAATAATATTTAAAATATTTTGAAATGTGAATACAATATTTAGTTATAATAATTTTAATAATTATATATCATATAAATTTAATATAAACAATTTTATTGATAAATATTATAATAATGATAAAAAATTAAATTAATAAACTATTATTAATAGCATAGATATTAATTTTAAAATATTTATAAAACCCAAATTGATTCAAAATTGAAGTAAAAAATATTATTGGATAATAATTTTTAATTTTTAAATTTTTACTTTTTTATAAGGGTATATATTTTTTTTATTAAAGATAAATTATTTAAATTCTATTTGTCGCACTAACAATTTATTTTGTAATAAAAATTTATATAAAAATAAAATAATTAATAATTAAAATGAATATTTAAAATTATAATAAATTGAAATAAAAATTAGATTTCTTAATTATTAAGTAGTATATAGCGGTTTAATGGTTTATGTATTTAGGCATTACTAGCTTTAAAAGTTTACTGATTTTACTGTGTATGCCTTTAGTGGTTTATAGCTTTTATTTAAAAATTAAAATAACAAAATATTTATTTTTATTATTTTTTTATATTATCAAAGGTTATAACCTTTGAAAATATAATAATTTTTAAATTCTTTTGAAGTGTGAATTCAATATTTAGTTATAATAATCATTATATTTATATATCAGATAAATTCAATATAAACAATATTATTGATAAATATTCTAATAATGATCAAAAAATAAATTAATAATCTATTATTAATAAGATAGATATCAATTAAAATATAATTACAAAACCTATAATGATTCAGAAGCAAAGCAAATTATATTACGATATAATAATTTTTTTTTAATTTTTTTTTCTTTTAATAAGTTTATCCATATTTTTTTTATGAAAAATAATTTATATAAATTATATTTGTCTAACTCATAATTTATTTTTTAATTAATATTTATATAAAAATAAACAAATAAATAATTAAAATGAATTTTTAAAATTATAATGAAAAAAATCATATTTATTCTTTATTATTTAGGGTATACCAGTTTAATTTAACTTATATCTGTCTCACTAATAATTAATTTTGTAATTAATATTTCAATAAAAATAAACTGATAAATAATTAAAATAAAAATATATAATTATATTGAATAAAAATTAAAAAGAGATTTATGAATTATTATTAATGAATACCAGTTTAATATTTTAAGAATTTAGAGGTTTTGTCATTTATGACTTTAGCAATTTATGTTTTTAGGCATTTAGTAGTTTATTGGTTTTGTTTAAACAATGAAATAACAAAAGAATTATTTTTATATTTTTTCACATTTTAAAAGGTTATAACCTTTGACAATATAATAAATTTAAAATTTTTTGAAAATGTGAACACAATATTTAGTTATAATAATCATTATAATTATATATAATATAAACTAAATATAAACAATTTTATTGATAGATATGATATCAATTATCAAAAAATAAATTAATATGTTATTATTATTATGATGGATATAAATTAAAATATAATTGCAAAACCTAAAATTATTCAAAATTCAAGTAAAATTTATTACTAAATAAAAATTTTTGTTTTTTAGTTTTTGCTTCTTTTTACAAGCTTATATATTTTTTTGATGAAAATTAAATTATTTAAATTATATTTGTATCACTCATAATTTATTTTGTAATTAAAATATTAATAAATTATTTAAATTATATTTAAGGTTTACGAGTTTAAAGGTTTAAATATTTAAGGGCTTTTGTGTTTAGAACTTTAGATGTTTAAGTGTTTAGGCATTTAGTGGTTTTTAAGTTTTATTTAAAGAATGATATAGCAAAAAAATTATTTTTATTATTTTTTCAAGATTATATCCTTTTAAAATATAATAATTTTTAAATTTTTTTCAAATGTAAATGTAATATTTATTTATAATAATATTCATAATTAGAATTCATTTAAATGCAATATAAATAATTATATTGCCAGATATTATAATTATGATCAAAAAATAAATTAATAAACTATTATTAATAAAATAGTTATTATTTAAAAAGTATTTGCAAAATCAAAATTTATTCAAATCAAAGTAAAATATATTTCTAAATAATAATTTTTTTAATGTTTTGCTTTTTTTATAAGTTTATATTTTTGTTTTTAAAAATAAATTATTTAAATTATATTTGTCTTACTTATAATTTTTTTGTAATTTATAATTCTATAATAATAAACTACTAAATAATTAAAATAAATATTTAAAATTATACTGAATACTAATAAAATTGAGATTTATTATTTATTATTCAGGAAATACCAGTTTAATGGTTTAAGTATTTAAGTATTTTGTGGTTTAGAAGTTTAGTGATTTAATTGTTTAGACATTTAGTGATTTATAGTTTTTATTTAAAGAATGAAAAAACAAAAAAAAATTAATTTTTTGATTTGTTTTAATTTTAGAAGGTTGTAACCTTTGAAAATATAGTAATTTTAATTTTTTTTAAATGTGAATATAATATTTACTAATAATAATCTTAATAATTATATATAATGTAAACTCAATATAAATAATTTTATTGATAGATATTATAATAATGATCAATAAATAAATTAATAAACTTGTATTTATATGAATGATATAATTTAAAATATAATTGTATAATCTAAAATGATTCAAAATAAAAATAAGATATTTTATTAAAGAATAATTTTTTATTTTTAAAATTGTGCCACTTTTTATAAGCATTTTTTTTATGAAAAATAAATTATTTAAAATATATCAGTCGCACTAATAATTTATTTTTTAATTAATATTTCTATAAAAATAAACTGATAAATAATTAAAATGAAAATTTAAAATTATAATGAATACTAATAAAAATGAAATTAATGATATTTTATTTAGGGTATAACTATTTAATTGTTTATGTTTTTTGTGGTTTTGGGGTTAAAGAGTTTATTGATTTATATGTTTACACATTTTCGAATTTATAGGTTTTATTTAATCAATGAAATAACAAAAAATTTAATTTTATGAATTTTCATTATTTCAAAGGTTATAACCTTTAAAAATATAATAATTTTTTTATAGTTCTAAAATATGAATACAATACTTAGTTATAATAATCTTAATAATTATATTTGTTGTAGATTCAATATAAAAAAATGTATTAATATATATTATAATAATGATCAAAAAATAAATTATTAACTATTATTAATAAGATAGGTATTAATTAAAATATATTTGCAAAACCAAAATAATTCAAAATCAAAGTAAATTATATTACTAAACAAAATTTTAAATTTTTAAAATTTTGTTTATTTTTATAAGGTTATTTTTTTTTCATAAAAAATAATTTATTTAAATTATATCTGTCTCACTCATTATTTATTTTGTAATTAATATTTCTATAAAAATAAACTAAAAAAATAATAAAATGAATATTTATAATTATAATGAATACAAAGAAAAATGAGATTTATTATTTATTATTTAGGTTATATAGGTTTAATGGTTTACGTTTTTAGGGGGTTTAGGGGTTTAGGAGTCTAGAGATTTAAATAAAAAAATAAACTAATAAATAATTAAAATTAATAATTAAAATTATAATGAATACAAATTAAAATGAGATTTATGATTTATCATATATGGTATACCGGTTTATGGTTGGATTATTTAGTGGTTTATAGGTTTTATTTATATAATAATAATTTAAATTTATATTTTTGATTTTTTCTGATTTTCAAATGTTATAACCTTTGAAAATAAAATAATTTTTAAAATTTTTGAAATGTTAATACCATGTATAATTATATTAATCTTACTAATTATATATCATATAAATTCAATATAAATAATTTTAATGATAGATATTATAATAATGTTCAAAAATTAAATTAATAAACTATTATTAATAAAATTAATATTAATTAAAATATATTTACATAACACAAAATGATTCAAAATTAAATCAAAATATATTACTAAATAATAATATTTAATTTTTAAAAATTTCATTCTTTTTATAAGCTTATAATTTTTTTTATTAAAATAAATTATTTAAATAATATTTGTCTCATTCGAAATTTATTTGTAATTAATTTTTCTAAAAAATTAAACTAATAATAATTAAAATTAATATTTAAAATTATAATAAATAGAAATAAAAATAAGATTTATTATTTATTAAGTAGTATATATCTGTTAAAAGGTTTATGTATTTAGCGGTTTCGGGATATATGAGCTAATTGATTTAAGTAAGTAAGCATTTAATGATCTATAGTTTTTATTTAAAAAATGAAATAACAAAAAATTTATTTTTTTTATTTTTTCAGATTTTCAAAGGTTATAACCTTTGAAAATATAATAATTTTAAATTTTTTTTCAAAAGTGAATATAATATTTAGTTATAATAATCATTATATTTATATTTCATAAAAATTCAATATAAACATTTTTATTGATAATTATTCTAATAATGATTAAAAAATAACTTAATAATCTAATATTAATAAGATAGATATCAATTAAAATATATTTACAAAACCTAAAATGATTCAGAAGCAAAGCAAAATATATTACTATATAATAATTTTTTGTTTTGAAATTTCTTTTTCTTTTAAAAAGCTTATCTATATTATTTTGATGAAAAATAATTTTTATAAATTATATTTGTGTAACTCATAATTTATTTTGTAATTAATATTTATATAAAAATAAACAAATAAATAATTAAATTTGAATATTTAAACTTAAAACGAAAAAAAATGAGATTTATTCTTTTTTATTTAGGATAAACCGGTTTAATTAAAATTAGATCCGTTTCACTTATAATTTATTTTATAATTAATATTTCTATAAAAATAAACTGATAAATAATTAAAATAAAAATTAAAATTATACTGAATAATTAAAATAATTTATTTTGTTCCTCTCTTACCTCTAGAATGATTGCTAAAGCTCTAACCAAAATAATAGGAGCATTTACTTTATCTCTATTATGTCTCATCATATTTGATGTTGAATCACTAGGCTATCAAAGGTAATTTGACTCATGTACGCTAACAGACTAAACCAAAGTTGTACCCCTATGTGTTGAAATAGCTAGTTGTTGAGGATGCTATTTATATTGATTATTGTAATTTCTTCTAAACAATCTCTCAAGTACACACTCAAAGCAATTTTTTTTAAAACATAGTTCACCTCTAAAAAACAAACACCTTGTAGCCTATTAGAACAAACTAGCCCAGGGCGGTTTTAGCAGGGCAAGAAGTATGGACTCTCTTTCAATCAAGTATCAAAAAATTTATTTTATTGGCATGTCTAAGCCCCTTTTTTATATCCTCATGGGTATGAAAAGTATCATTTCTTTCTTTTTATATTCAATGAGTTATGCATACAAGCTCATAATACCCAAAATTCAAATGTTTAAAAGGTTTTAATCATTGCTCAAAATATTAGTCTTGCATATTGACACTTGAGGTCACAAATCAAAAGAAAAAGCCATAGTGATATTTCCAATTCCAAGAATTTTAGCTATAGAAAGATATAAAAAGTAGTACTCAAGCTTTAACTATTTCTAGGGTCATGACTTTTTCTCTTAAGGAATATCCAAAGTTACAATCATTGCTAGTGCAATGACTTTGCAATATAAAGATAAAATGCACAAGCTATGGTCATATCCAATACTGTAACCCAGTATTATAGTGATTAAATATGTATTCATGATCATTCCTAGCACCATAACAATATGTTCAACAGAGAGACAAGTTATGGAATATTCTCATCGATATGATTTTGTGTTCTAGAGACAAAATATACAATCATGACCATTGTTAATGCTGCAATAATCTAAAGCAAGAAAGAGACCGAATCCATAACTCACCCCTTGAGTCATGACTTTTTGTTATATATACAAAAAGATAAATCCGTGACATTCCTAAAAGTTGTGAAATTCAATTTAAATTTAACACTTAGTCATTTGATTATAAAAGTACAAAACATGAGATTTAGGATTTAGGGTTTATGGATTAGGGTTATAGTTTATGGGTTAAGGTTAAGGATTTAAAGTTTAGGGTTTATGGTTTTTTTGTTTTTTTTTGGAAAATACACACTTTATTTATCATTTAGGCACACGAATTACAAGAGACTAAAAAGCTGACTAATTTAGGCCAGCCCACAAAATCCTATGAAACTTAATGATTCTATGCATAAAATGCATAAAAAAACATAATGCCTAATAATTCCAAGCATACTAATACAACTAAAATCACATGGCATTCCCGGACTTCACAGTTGGCATTGAGTCATTATGCGCCCTACGTCCTTTCCATTCAAATTCGTCCAAGCCTTTTGGAGGAACCTGAATGATGCACCATATTAAAACTATGCAAATATATGATTGTGTATGTGCATGAAACACAGCATCAAGCATTTGCCTATGTCATTGCTATGCAATGAAATACATGTAAAACTAAATACCCATAAATCCAAAAGTCCATATATAAGGCACTTTGTCAATTCTTTCTCACCTCTGAATTCCATATTCTTTTGCTACAATGATCCTCAAAAGATTATCTCTTGGGTTAGAATGCTTCCTCCTCGAGCTCCAAGAAGTGGTTGTATGTTGCCCCGACAAAATATTAAAAAATATTCATGCATCGGTGTGCATGTGTGATGAGGTCCATCTCATAGTCTAATTATCTACGCATACAACCAACCTAGAATACAAATAAAATTACAAAATGCTATAAAGATGGGTTTTCTGCTCCCGAGAGTTTAGTATCGCCTAATGTGTATTTACAAGTACAAACAAGATTGTGTGTGTGAGTATGTCATGTGTTGTCTCTACAAGTACATGGTGCATACAAAGAACAAAATACAAATAAGACTACAAACATAAACTACAAGTTTGAATCTTTTGCTCCCTAGTGGCTGGTATGGACTCCATTGCTTACTGGCCCTACTTGGTGATGCTTCGGATTTTTCCAGCTCTCCAATTAATCATGGATTAGACACTACTTATGTTGGGCGATGATTGGGTGGCCCTCTATGCTGCCTATTAGGGCTAGTGGGACCCACTCCTAACTACTCCTGGGTTTACTCCCACCACTTTGCTCGGTCTCGTCAGTTGTCTTAATGTTATATTCCCGGCTTGCTAGTGGGGCCCTCTACAAGCTGGTGGCCCATACATCTCGATGCTTCCAGAACATGCTGGCCCCTCTAAATGCTACACCAAAATGGACAAGAATATGTGCACGTGTGTACTATAGTCCGTCGCTATGTGTGTGTGGTGCAGCAGTATCAGGATTTAGGAGTTTATTAATTTAAGTATTTATGTATTTTGTGGTTTATAGGTTTTATTTAAATAATTAAATAACAAAAAGATTAATTTTATGATTTTTTTCTCATTTTCAAGGTTATAACCATTGAAAAAATTATAATTTTTATTTTTTTTTCAAATGTTAATACAATATTTAATTATAATAATCATAAAAATTAAATATCATGTTAATTCAATATAAATAATTTTATTGATCGATATTATAATAATGATCATAAAATAGACTAATATATTATTATTAATAAGATATATATTAATTAAAATATATTTTCATAACCTAAAACAATTCAAAATCAAAGTAAAATATATTACTAAATAAAATTTTTTATTTTTAAATTTTTAATTCTTTTTATAAACTTATAAATTTTTTTGATGAAGATAAATTATTTAAATTTTATTTGACTCATTCATAATTTTATTTTTCAATTAATATTTATATAAAAATAAGCTAATAAATAATTAAAATGATATTAAAATTATAATGAATACAAATAAAAATGATATTTATGATTAATTATTTAGGGTATAACAATTTAATAGTTTAAGTATTTAAGAGTTTAGGAGTTTAGTGATTTAAGTGTTTAGGCATTTAGTAGTTTATATGTTTTATTTAAATAATGAAATAACCAAAAAATTATTTTTCAAATTTTTTATCAATTTAGATGGTTATAACCTTTATAAATATAATAATTTTTAAATTTTTTTTCAAATGTGAATACAATATTTAGTTATAATAAACTTAATAATTATATATCATGTATATTAAAAATAAAGAATTTTTTGAATAATATATAATAAACTAAATATAACTATAAATATAATAATGATTAAAAAATAAATTAATAAACTTATTGATAGATATTTATATTTTATTTATAAATACTTAAACCTTTAAAGATGGTTTAAATGTTTAAGTATTCAAGGGTTTTGGGGTTTAGGAGTTTAATGATTTAAGTGTTTAGGCATTTAGTTGTTTATAGGTTTTATTTAAACAATAAAATAACAAAAAATTTATTTTTGTGATTTTATCTCATTTTCAAAGATGATAACCTTTAAAAATATAATAATTTTTTTATATTTTTCAAATGTAAATATAATATTTTATTATTATAATCTTTATAATTATATATCATGTAAATTGAATATAAACAATTTTATTGATAAATATTCTAATAATGATCAAAGAATAAAATAATAATCTGTTATTAATAAGATCGATATCAATTAAAATATAATTACAAAACCTAAAATGATTCAGAAGTAAAGCAAAATATATTACTATATAATAATTTTTTGTTTTGAAAATTTTTTTATAAAAAAAGTTTATCTATAATTTTTTGATGAAAAATAATTTATATAAATTATTTGTCTAGCCCAATTTATTTTTTAATTAAAATTTATATATAAATAAACAAATAAATAATTAAAATTAATATTTAAAATTATAATGAAAAAAATGAGATTTATCATTTTTTATTTAGGGGTACTATTTTAATTTAAATTATATCTGTCTCACTAATAATTTATTTTGTAATTAATATTTTTATAAAAATAAACTAGTAAATAATTAAAATAATAATTTAAAATTATATTGAATAAAATTTAAAATGAGATTTTTAAATTATTATTAATGTTTACCAGTTTAATGGTTTAAGTATTTAGAGGTTTTGTCGTTTAAGAGTTTAGTGATTTATGTTTTTAGGTATTTAGTGATTTATAGGTTTTATTTAAACAATGAAATAACAAAAAAATTATTTTTGATATTTTTTCACATTTTCAAAGGTTATAACCTTTGAAAATTTAATAATTTTAAATTTTTTAAAAAATGTTAATATAATATTTAGTAATAATAATGATTATAATTAAATATAATATAAACTAAATATAAACAATTTTATTGATAGATATGACATCAATTATCAAAAAATAAATTAAATATTATTATTAATATGATAGATATAAATTAAAATATAATTAAAAAACCTAAAATGATTCAAAAATAATGTAAAATTTATTACTAAATAATAATTTTTGTTTTTTAGTTTTTTCTTCTTTTTATAAGTTAATATATTTTTTTAATGAAAAATAAATTATTTAAATTATATTTGTATCACTCATTATTTATTTTTAATTAATATTTCAATATATTATTTAAATTATATTTAAGGTTTACAAGTTTATAGGTTTAAGTATTTAGGGGATTCAGGGTTTAGGAGTTTAGACATTTATGTGTTTAAGCATTTAATGGTTTATAAGTTTTATTTAAACAATGATATAACAAAAAAATTGTTTTGGTTATTCTTTATCATTTTTGAAGGTTATAACCATTGAAAATATAACAATTTTTAAATTTTTTTAATATGTGAATACTATATTTAAGTATGATAATCTTAATAATTATATATCATTTATTTTCAATATAAACAATTATATTGATAGATATTCTAATAATTATCAAAAAATAAATTAAAAATCTATTATGAATAAGATTGATATTACTTAAAATATAATATCAAAACCTAAAATGATTCAAAAGCAAACTAAAATATATTACTTAATAATAATTATTTGTTTTTAAATTTTTATGCTTTTTATAAGCTTATTTATTTTTTGATGAAACAAAATTTTTATAAATTTTATTTTTAACTCATAATTTATTTTATAATTAATATATATATATATAAATAAAAAACTTAACAATCAAAATTAATTTTTTTAATTATAATGAAAACAAATAAAAATGAGATTTATTAATTATTATTTATGATAAACCGGTTTAAAGATTATCTATATAGGGGTATCGAGACTTTGTAGTTTAGTGATTTAAGTATTTAGGCATTTAGTTATTTATAGGTTTTATTTAAACAATGAAATAACAAAAAAAAAAATTTCTTTCACATGTTCAAAGGTTATAATCTTTGAAAATATAAAAATTTTAAAACTTTTTTCAAAAGTGAATATAATATTTAGTTATAATAATTATTAAATTTATATATCATATAAATTCAATATCAACATTTTTATTGATAAATATTCTAATAATGATCAAAAAATAAATTAATAATCTATTATTAATTATTATTATTATTTGTCTCAGTCAGTTTTGTTGAGTATTGGTTGTGGTGTTGTGGTTGGGCCGAATGAGTGGGCTAAATGTGTTATAGTCAGTTTTGTAGAGCTTGCTTGTTTGAAATATTTATATGTATTTTGCTTTAAATATCATATTAATTAATGACAATGCAGATGGCACAATCCAACGGCAAACGAAAAATACAATAAATTGAAGATGATCACATCTCATATGATCAAAGTACTCGTAATTTCAATCATCATCCTTTCACAAACCCTCCTATTATTACGACAGGTTCTTCGATTCCAATTGTTAAAGAAAGTCAAGGTACATCTGAACCTCAAGCTCAAAAAAAGTATATGTCTGCTATTTGGGAAACTTATCAGATATTAGTTGATTCAGAGAGAAATGAAACTGGTACGGCAGCTTCTATATGGTGTAGGAAAGAATATTTGGCAAAAAGTGATCAAGGTACTTCGGCTTTATAGAAATACTTGAGAGAGACTTGTAGGAGATTTCCACACAAAAAAGAATTAATAGAAGCTCACAAAGGTAAAGACAAGTCACAATCTTTGTTGAGTTTCACGAAAAGTACTAGTTCAGAAGATAACAAATTAACTTGTTGGCAGTTTGATCAACAACTAGTTAGGGAGGCTTTGGTGAAAATTATCATAAAAGATGAATTACCTTTTTGTTTTGTTGAGAGGGATGAGTTTAAGGAGTTTTGTGAGGTTAGTGTGCCTCAATTTAAAATTCCATCTAGGCACTCTATACTGAGAAATTGTTTTTCTTTGTTTGTGAAGGAAAATTAGAAATTATTTGATAGCATATCATCTCATTGTTGTAGAGTTTCATTGACTACCAACACTTGTACTAACATTCAAAATTTGTCTTATATATGTTTGACTATTCAATACATTGATTTCAATGGAATATGCATAAAAGGCTTTTGAACTTTTGTGTAATTAAAAGTCATTGTCGAGTTAATATTAGAAATGCTATTGAGTTTTGCATGAATGAATGGGTTTGAGAAAGTTGATTTTCATTACTGTTGACAATGCATAAAATAATGATATTGCAGTTGAACAATTGAAAAAAAGGCTTGTGAAGAAAAGTGTTGTACCTTTGAAAGGCGAGCATTTTCATATGAGATGTTGTGCTCATATCCTAAACTTAATATTTTAAACAAACTTTTTAAAACATTTTAAAACATTTTAAAATTAGTTATCCTAAACTTAATATTTCACCACACATAACTTAAACTTAAACATATCCTAAACCTAAAAATATATATCAATATAAACATTTTAAAACTTTTTTTTTATTAATTATTATAATATTTAGTTTTAATATTTATTTATTCTTATTTAAACAATTAAAAAAGTATTTGAAAATATAAAAATTTTAAAACTATTTTCAAAAGTGAATACAATATTTAGTTATAATAATTATTAAATCTATATATCATATAAATTTAATATAAATATTTTTATTGATAAATATTCTAATAATGATCAAAAAATATATTAATAATCTATTATTAATAAGTTAGATATCAATTAAAAAATAATTATAAAACCTAAAATGATTCAGAAACAAAGCAAAATATATTACTATATAATATTTTTTTGTTTATAATTTTTTTCTTCTTTTATTAAGTTTATCTATATTTTTTTGTTGAAAAATAATTTATATAAATTATATTTATATAACTTATAATTTATTTTGTAATTAATATTTCTATAAATTATTTAAATTATATTTAAGGTTTACGAGTTTAAAGGTTTAAGTATTTAAGGGCTTCGGGGTTTAGGAGTTCAGATATTTATGTATCTTGGCATTTAATGGTTTATAAGTTTTATTTAAACAATGATACGACAAAAAATTTATTTTTGTTATTTTTTCTCATTTTTGAAGGTTATAAACTTTGAAAATATATCAATTTTTAAATTTTTTTATATGTGAATACTATATTTAGTTATGATAATCTTAATAATTATATATCATGTAAATTCAATATAAATAATTATATTGAAATATATTATATTAATGATCAAAAAATAAATTAATAAACTATTATTAATAAGATAGATATTATTTTAAATATATTTGCAAAACATAAATTTATTCAAAATCAAAGTAAAATATATTACAAAATAATACTTTCATTGATGTTTTGCTTCTTTTTATAAGTTTATATTTTTTGTTATTAAAAGTAAATTATTTAAATTATATTTGTCTTCCTCATAATTAATTTTTAATTTATAATTTTATAAAAAAAAACTAATAAATAATTAAAATGAATATTTAAAATTATAATGAAAACAAATAAAATAAAGATTTATTATTTATTATTCAGGATATACTAGTATAATTGTTTAAGTATTTAGGTGTTTTGGGGTTTTGTGATTTAAGTGTTTAGGCCTTTAGTGATTTATAGTTATTATCTAAAGAATTAAAAAACAAAAAAATTAATTTTTTGAATTTTTATAATTTTTGAAGGTTGTAACCTTTGAAAATATAATAATTTTAAATCACTCTAAATGTGAATATTATATTTAGTTATGATAATCTTAATAATTATATATAATGTAACCTAAATATAAATAATTTTATTAATATATATTATAATAATAATCAATAAATAAATTAATAAACTAGCCATAATAAGAATGATATAAATTAAAATATAATTGTATAATTTAAATGATTCAAAATCAAAATAAGATATATTACTAAATAATAATTTTTTATTTTAAAAATTTTGCCTCATTTTATAAGCATATATATTTTTTTGATGAAAAATAAATTATTTAAATTATATCTGTCTCACTAATAATTTATTTTGTAATTAATATTTCTATAAAAATAAACTGATAAAAAATTAAAAAAAAAATTAAAAATTAAATTGAGATTTCTGATTTTATATTAATGTACACCTATTTAATAGTTTAAGTATTTAAATGTTTTGTCATTTAGGAGTTTAGAAATTTAAGTTTTTAGGCATTTAGTAGTTTATAGGTTTTATTTAAACAAAAAAATAACAAAAAAAAATTTGTAATTTTTTCTCATTTTAATATGTTATAACCTTTGAAAATATAAGAATATTAAATATTTTTTGAAATGTGAATACAATATTTAGTTATAATAATAATAATAATTATTATATATCATATAAATTAAATATAAATAATTTTATTGATAGAGAATATAATAATGATCAAAATTTAAATTAATAAACTATTTATAAAAAGATTGATATTCATTTAAAATATTTACAAAACCCAAATTGATTCAAAATTAATGTAAAATATATTACTGGATAAATATTTTTTATTTTTACTTCTTTTATAAGCGTATATTTTTTTTGATTAAAAATAAATTAATTAAAATATATATGTCGCTCTTATAATTTTATTTGTAATTAATATTTCTATTAAAATAAACTAATAAATAATTAAAATGAATATTTTAAATTAAATAAATAGAAATAAAAATTAGATTTATTAAATATTAAGTTGTATATAGAGGTTTAATGGATTATGTATTTAGGCATTTTGAGGTTTAGGAGTTTACTGATTTAACTGTGTATGCATTTAGTGGTTTATAGTTTTTATTAAATAAATAAAATAATAAAAAAATTATTTTTATTATTTTTTGATATTTTTAAGGGTACCATTGAAAATATAATAATTTTTAAATTTTTTTTAAGTGTGAATACAATATTTAGTTATAATAATCATTATATTTATATATCATATAAATTCAATATAAACAATTTTAATGATAAATATTCTAATATTGATCAAAAAGTAAATTAATAATCTTTTATTAATAAGATAGATATCAATTAAAATATAATTACAAAACCTAAAAAGATTCCGAAGAAAAGCAAAATATATTACTATATAATAATTTTTTGTTTTCAAATTTTTTTTTCTTTTAAAAAGTGTATCAATAATTTTTTGATGAAAAATAATTTATATAAATTATATTTGTCTAACTCAATTTATTTTGTAATTAATATTTATATATAAATAAACAAATAAATAATTAAAATGAATATTTAAAATTTTAAGGAAAAAAAATGAGATTTATTATTTATTATTTAGGGATACCAGTTTAATTTAAATTAGATCCATCTCACTAATAATTTATTTTGTTATTTATATTTCTATAAAATAAATTGATAAATAATTAAAATAAAAATTTAAAATTATACTGAATAAAAATTAAAATGAGATTTATGATTTATTATTAATGTATACCAGTTTAATGATTTAAGTATTTAGAGCTTTATCGCTAGGAATTTAGCTAAATTTATGTTTTTAGGCTTTTAGTGGTTTATAGGTTTTATTTAAAAAACTTAAATAACAAAAAAAATTTCTATAATTTTTTATCATTTTCATAGGTTATAACATTTGAAAATATAATAATATTTAAAATTTTTTGAAATTTTAATATAATATTTTGTTATAATAATATTAATAATTATATATCATATAAATTTAATATAAATAATTTTATTGATAGATATTATAATAATGATCAAAAAATAAATTTATAAACTATTAATATTAAGATAGATATTAATTAAAAAATATTAACAAAACCCAAATTGATTCAAAATTAAAGTAACTTATATTACTTGATAATAATTTTTAATTTTTAAATTTATACTTCTTTTATAAGCGTATATTTTTATTAGATAAATAATATATTATTTAAATTATATTTGTACCACTTATAATTTATTTTGTAAATTATATTTCTAAATAAATACACTAATAAATAATTAAAATGAATAATTAAAAATATAATAAATAGCAATAAAAATTAGATTTATTAATTATTAAGTAGTATTTAGCGGTTTAATGGTTTATGTATTAAGGTATTATGGGGTTTTGGAGTTTACTGATTTAACTTTATATGTGTCTAGTAGGGATGCTCATGGGACTCGGAGATTCGCGACCTGACCCGAAGTCTTGTCCCGAAAGAATCGGGTCTGAGAAAAATCCGTTGACTTTGACTTTTCCCATCCCATTCTGTCGCGTATTTTTTCTTTTGGGATGGTTCCGGATCTTAAGCAATATCTATCCCGAGAACCATCCCATCCTAAAAAACCTATACTAAAACCAAGAATATATATATATAACATGAAGATACCACCAATTGTGCTACTGGCCATCCAATTCCGATGCACCAATTGCTGTTCCGAGGAGTTCCAGACCACCTCACACCGTTCCAGTCATGTTCAGTTAGGTCCAGCGATTGTCCGTCGCACTTCTAGTTGCCTCAACAATGTCTCAGATGCCACCAGCCTTTTGCTTTGTTTTTCTGACGATAACTGAGTGATTAATTATTATTATTATGTGCCTCAGTCAGTTTTGTTGAGTATTGGTTGTGGTGTTATGGTTCGGCCGAATGAGTGGGCTGAATGTGTTACAGTCAATTTTTGTAGAGCTTGCTTGTTTGAAATATTTATATCTATTTATGCTTAACATATCTTATTAATTAATGGCAATGCAGATGACACAATCCAGTGGTAAACGAAAAATACAATAAATTGAAGATGATCACATCTCAAATGATCAAAGTACTGGTAAATCCAATCATCATTCTTTCACGAACCCTCCTATTGTTACGGTAGGTTCTTCAATTCCAATTGTAAAAGAAAGTCAAGGTACATCTGAACCTCAAGCTCATAAAAAGTATAAGTCTGCTGTTTGGGAAACTTATGAGATATTAGTTGATTCAGACGGAAATGAAACTGGTAGGGCAGCTTGTATATGGTGTAGGAAAGAATACTTGAAAAAAAGTGATCAAGGTTCTTCGTGTTTATGGAAATACTTGAGAAAGACTTGTAAAAAATTTCCACACAAAAAAGAATTAATAGAAGCTCACAAAGGTAAAGACAAGTCACAATCTTTGTTGAGTTTCACTAAAGGTACTAGTTTAGGGGATAACAAATTAACTTGTTGACTATTTGATCAATAACTATTTAGGGAGGCTTTGGTAAAAATGATCATAAAAGATGATTTGCCTTTTTGTTTTGTTGAGAGCGATGATTTTAAGGAGTTTTGTAAAGTTAGTGTGCCTCTATTTAAAATTGCATCTAGGCACTCTACACCGAGGGATTCTTTTTCTTTGTTTGTGAAGGAAAAGAAGAAATTATTTGATAGCAAATCATCTCATTGTTGTAGAGTTTCATTGACTACCAACACTTGGACTAGCATTCAAAATTTGTCTTATATATCTTTGACTGCTCATTTCATTGATTATCAATGGAATATGCATAAAAGGCTTTTGAACTGTTGTGTAATTAAAATTCTTTCTGGAGTTAATATTAGAAATACTATTGAGTTTTGCATGAATGAATGGGGTTTGAGAAAGTTGATGTTCATTACTATTGACAATGCATCAAATAATGATGTTGCAGTTGAACAATTGAAAAAAAGGCTTGTGAAAAAAAGTGTTGTGTCTTTGAGAGGCGAGCATTTTCATATGAGATGTTGTGCTCAGATCCTAAACTTTTGTCAGAGATGGCATTATAGTAGTTGAGGGTGCTATTCAAAAAATTAGAGGTGTGGGGAAATATGTGAGTAGCAGTCCTAAAAGATTAGATATGTTTAAGTTATGTGTTGAAGAAGCAAACATGATATTTGGATCTTCATTGCAATTAGATTTTCCTACAAGATCGAATTCAACTTATTTGATGATACAAACTGAAATAAAATATCAAAAAGAATTTGATAAGTTGGAGGACAAAGACAAATGGTTTTTGAAAGAGTTTGGTTCAAACGTTCCAATTGAGAGAGACTGAACAAACGCCAAAATTTTGGCTCGTTTCTTGAAAACTTTTTATGAGGTAACTTGTAATTTTTTTGGCTCATAATTTTTTACCTCAAGTTTTTATTTACATGAGATTATTCGAATTTTGAAAAAAGATTGAGCTTTTTGAAAATAGTAGAGATACAATGGTGTGTGAAATGGGTATGAAAATGAGGCATAAATTCAACAAATATTGAGGTTCTCTTTAGTCAACAAATATTATGCTTTTTGTAGCAGTAGTGTTGGATCCTAGATATAAGCTCAAATATCTTACGGTTAAGTACACTTAGCTTTATGGAGAGGAATTGGCTAAAAATTTGGTGATAAAGTTATAAATACTTTAAATGAGATGATGGATGATTATAAAAATTTAAATGAAGATGAATCAAAAGAAGATGATTTCTCTTCAATTGTGTTGAAGAAAAATGATGATTTCTTTGATGGTAGTGATACTTATGTTGATGTTTTTTTGTTGAATTGGAGAAAGAATAAGAAGTTGTAGCTTTGGAAGAGTTGGATAGTTACTTGGAGGACAAACTTGAAAAAGATAGAATTGCTTTTGATCTTCTAAACTGGTGGAAGGTAAATAAGGTTAGGTATCCTTCTTTGGCAAATGTAGCAAAGGATGTATTTGCTATCCAAGCATCTACTGTGGCCTACGAATCTACATTTAGCACTAGGGAAAGAACTTTAGATAAAATTAGCAATTCTTTAACACCTATTACAGCTAAAGTTCTCATATGCCTACAAGATTGGTTGAGAAGCTCAAACAAACCTATCGAAATAGAAGAATTAGTTCAAGACCTTGATTATAATGAATCAGGTTAGTATACAAATCTTGTAAATTTTAATTTCACCTTTACTTATTTTATTCATTCAATTTAATAAAAATATGGTTCAATTACAATTTTCAGAGGGGTCTCAAGATTCATTTATTCTTCCAACTATAGTTGGCCAACTAAATTTGGAATGGGTGTATTAAATTTTATAAGGTAATATTTTGATTTTTTATTACACTTTCATCTTAGAAATTTATGTCTACATTATTAACACATTTTCATCTTTGGTTGTCCTTCTACAGTGGAGGAAGAAAAGGGAGGAGTTGTAGAATAGATAATTAATTGTGTTTGGATTTTTGTTGTTGTTCCGGGATGGACCTTTGAAATGATTATTATCATGGTTGTTATTAGTTGTATTTTTTTGTTATATTAAGTTGCCTAATTTTAGCAATTACTTATGTAGTAATTGCTGCTACCAATAATTGGGTCATCTTTAGATATTCCTTAATAATTATAAGTCATTTAAATTCAATATAAATAATTACATTGATAGATATTATAATAATGATCAAAAAAAAATTTAATAAACTATTATTAATAATATAGATATTATTTAAAATATTTTTACAAAATCAAAATTTATTAAAAATCAAAGTAAAATATATTACTAAATAATTATTTTTTTTAATGTTTTGCTTTTTTATAAGTTTATATTTTTGTTTTTAAAAATAAATTATTTAAATTATATTTGTCTTACTCATAATTTATTTTGTAATTTATAATTTTATAAAAATAAACTAATAAATAATTAAAATGAATATTTAAAACTATAATGAACACAAATATAATAAAGATTTATTATTTATTATTCATGATATACTTGTTTAATGGTTTAAGTATTTAGGGGTTTTGGGGTTTAGTGATTTAAGTGTTAAGGCCTTTAGTGATTTATAGTTTATATTTAAAGAATGAAAAAATTAAAAATTTAATTTTTTGATTTTTTTTAATTTTTAAAGGTTATAACCTTTAAAAATATAATAATTTTTAATTATTTTTAAATGTGAATATAATATTTAGTAATAATAATCTTAATAATTTAATATAATGTAAACTTAATATAAATACTTTTATTAATAAATATTATAATAATGATCAATAAATTAATTAATAAACTAGTATTGATAAGAATGATATAAATTAAAATATAATTGTAAAATGTAAAATGATTTAAAATCAAAATAAGATATATTAATAAAAAATAATTTTTTTTTTTAAAATTTTGCCTCTTTTTATCAGCATATATATTTGTTTTTGATGAAAAATAAATTATTTAAATTATATCTGGCTCACTAATAATTTATTTTGTAATTAATATTTCTATAAAAATAAACTGATAAATAATTAAAATGAATATTTAAAATTATAATGAATACTAATAAAAATGAGAATTATTATTTATTATTTAGACTAAACTAATTTAATATTGAGTATTTATGAGCTTCGTGTATTAGGAGTTTAGTCATTTTAGTATTTAGTAATTTAGTGCTTTATAGGTTTTATTTAAAAAATAAAATAAAATAAAAGTAATTTTGTTATTTTTTATAATTTTTGAAAGTTATAACCTTTGAAAATATAATAATTTTAAATATTTTTGAAAAGTGAATACAAAATGAAGTTAATAATAATAATAATTTAATATCATATAAATTTAATATAAATTATTTTATTGGTATATATTATAATAATGATCATAAAAAAATAATAAACAATTAATAATATGATAAATATTGTTTAAAAGATATTTGCAAAACCTAAAATGATTCAAAATCAAAGTGAAATATTTTACTAAATATTAATTTTAAATTTTTGTATATTTTATATGCTTATATCTTTTTTAATGAAAAAGATATATTTTAAATTATATTTGTCTAACTAATAATTTATATTTTAATTTATATTTTAATTTATATTTCAATAAAAATAAATTAATAAATAATTAAGATGTATGTTTAAATTTATAATGAATACTAATTAAAATAAGATTTATTATTTATTATATATAGTTTACCGGTTTAATCGTTAAATTATTTAGGGGTTGTGTCATTTAGGAGTTTAGCAATTTATGTTTTTAGGGATTTAGTGGTTTATAGTTTGTATTTATATAATAAAAAAAAATAAATTTTTTTTGATTCTATCTGATTTTCAAAGGTTATAACCTTTAAAATAAAATAATTTTTAAATTTTATATAATGGAAAAATTAATTATAAAATATTAATATTTAAAAATTAAATATTAATATTTAGTAATATATTTTGATTTGATTTTGAATCATTTTGTGTTATGTAAATATATTTTAATTAATATTTATATTATTAATAATAGTTTATTAATTTAATTTTTTCTCATTATTATAATATCTATCATTAAAATTGTTTATATTGAATTTATATGATATATAATTTGTAAGATTAATATAATTATACATAATATTCACATTTCAAAAAATTTTAATAATTATTTTATTTTCAAAGGTTATAAACATTGAAAATCAAAAAAAAATCAAAATTTTTTTTTATTTTTATTAAATAAATAAAACCTATAAACCACTAAATACCTAAAAACATAAATTGATAAACTCTTAATTAAAAAAACTCCTAAATAATCAAACCATTAAACCGGTATACCACATATAATAAATCATAAATCTCATTTTAATTTGTATTCATTATAATTTTAAATATTCATTTTAATTATTTATTAGTTTATTTTTTATAGAAATATTAATTACAAAATAAATAATGAGAGAGGCAACTATAATTTTACAAATTTATTTTTAATCAAAAAAAATATAGAATCATATAAAAAGAAGTACAAATTTAAAAACAAAAGATTATTATTTAGTAATATATTTTACTTTGATTTTCAATCTTTATATTTAGGTTTTGCAATTATATTTTAATTGATATCAATCTTATTAAGAATAATTTATTAATTTATTATTTGATCAATTTTATAATATCTAACAATAAAATTACTTATATTGAATTTAAATGTCTTATAATTATTAAGATTATTATAATAAAATAATATATTTACATTTGAAAAAAATTTAAAAATTATTATATTTTCAAAGGTTATAACCTTCAAAAATGATAAAAAATCACAAAAATAATTTTTTAATTATATTGTTATTTAAATAAGAGTTATAAACCACAAAATGCCTAAACATTTTAAATCTCTAGACTACTAAAATCCAAAACCCAATAAATACATAGACCATTAAACCTATATAACCTAAATAATAAATAATTTATCTCATTTTTATTTGTATTCATTGTAATTTTAAATATTCATTTTAATTATTTTTTAGTTTATTTTTATAGAAATATTAATTATAAAATAAATAATGAGTGAGTCATATATAATTTTAATAAATTATTTTTAATGAAAACAAATATAAGCTTATAAAAATAAACAAAATTTCAAAAATTTAAAATTTTATTTAGTAATATAATTTACTTTGATTTTGAATTATTTTTGGTTCTAAAATTTATTTTAATTAATAACTATCTTATTAATAATAGTTTTTAATTTATTTTTTGATCATCAAAATAATATATATTAATAAAATTTTTTTATATTGAATTTACATCAAATATAATTATTAAGATTATTATAACTAAGTATTGTAATCTTATTTTAGAACTATTAAAAAATTATTATATTTTCAAAGGTTATAACCTTTGAAAATCACGAAAATTCATAAAAATAATTTTTTTGTTATTTCATAGATTAAATAAAACCTATAAACACCTAAATGTGCAAACATATAAATCAATAAACTCTTTAACCCCAAAATCACAAAAAACTTAAACCATTAAATAGGTATACCATAAATAATAAATCATAAATCTTTTTTTATTAGAATTCATTATAATTTTAAATATTCATTTTAATTATTTATCAATTTATTTTTATAGAAATATTAATTACAAAATAAATTATTAGTGATACAGATATAATTTAAATAATTTATTTTTCATCAAAAAAATATATATGCTGATAAAAAGAGGCAAAATTTTTAAAATAAAAAATTATTATTTAGTAATATATCTTATTTTGATTTTGAATCATTTTAGATTCTACAATTATATTTTAATTTATATCATTCTTTATAATACTAGTTTATTAATTTATTTATTGATCATTATTAAAATATCTATTAATAAAATTATTTATATTTTCTTTACATTATATATAATTATTAAGATTATTATAACTAAATTTTATATTCACATTTAAAAATATTTAAAATAAATATATTTTCAAATGTTACAACCTTCAAAAATTAAAAAATTCAAAAAAATAAATATTTTTTTTAAATTCTTTAGATAATAACTATAAATCACTAAATGTCTAAACACTTAAATCACTAAACTCCTAAACCCAAAAACACCTAAATACTCAAACCATTAAACCGATATATCCTTAATAATAAATAATAAATCTCAATTTTTTTTGTATTCATTATAATTTTAAATAATTAATTTAATTATTTATTAGTTTATTATCATAGAATTATAAATTAAAAAATAAATTATTAGTAAGACAAATTAATTTAAATAATTTAATTATAATAACAAAAATATAAAGTAAAAAATAAAGCAAAACATTAAAAAATTTATTATTAAGTAATATATTTTACTTTAATTTTGGATAAATTTAGAGTTTGCAAATATATTTTAAATAATATCTATCTTATTTATAATAGTTTATTAATTTTTTTTGATCATATTTATAATATCTAGAAATGTAATTATTTCTATTGAATTTAAATGACTTATAATTATTAAGATTATTATAACTAAATATAAAATTTACATTTGAAAAAAATTTAAAAATTATTATATTTTCAAAGGTAATAACCTTCAAAAATTTAAAAAATAATAAAAATAAATTTTTTGTTAGATAATTATTTAAATAAAACTTATAAACCACTAAATACCTAAACACTTAAACCTCTAAACTCCTAAACACAAAAGCCCCTAAATACTTAAACTTTTAAACTCGTAAACCTTAAATATAATTTAAATAATTTATTAAAATATTAATTACAAAATAAATTATGTGTAATTCAAATATAATTTAAATAATTTAGTTTTCATCAAAAAAAAATATAACCTTATAAAAAGAAGCAAAAACTAAAAAAATAATTATTATTTAGTAATAAATTTTACTTGGATTTTGAATATTTTTAGGTTTCGCAATTATATTTTAATTTTTATCTATGATATTAATAATAACATATTAATTTACTTTTTGATAATTGATATCATATCTATCAATAAAATTATTTATATTTAGTTTATATTATATATTATAATGATTATTATTACTAAATATTGTATTCACTTTTTTAAAAAAATTTAAAATTATTATATTTTCAAAGGTTATAACCTTTGAAAATGTAAAAAAATATAAAAAATAATTTTTTTTGTTATTTCATTGTATAAATAAACCTATAAACCACTAAATGCATAAAAACATAAATTACTAAATCATAAACGAAAAAACCTCTAAATACTTAAAATATTAAACTGGTATACATTAATAATAATTCATAAATCTCATTTTAATTTTTATTCAGTATAATTTTAAATTTTTATTTTAATTATTTATCAATTTATTTCATAGAAATATTTTATTACAAAATAAATTATTAGTGAGACAGATCTAATTTAAATTAAACCAGTATCCCTAAATAATAAATAATAAATCTAATTTTTTTTTCATTATAATTTTAAATATTCATTTTAGTTATTTATTTGTTAATTTATATATAAATATTAATTACAAAATCATTTGAGATTGACAAATATAATTTATATAATTTATTTTTTATCAAAAAATTATTGATAAACTTTTTAAAAGAAAAAAAAATTTTAAAACAAAAAATTATTATATAGTAATATATTTTGCTTTTCTTCTGAATCATTTTAGGTTTTGTAATTATATTATAATTGATATCTATGTTATTAATAATAGATTAATAAATTTATTTTATGATCATTATTAAAATATTTATCAATAAAATTGTTTATATTGAATTTATATGATATATAAATATAATGATTATTATAACTAAATATTGTTTTTACATTTAATAAAAAATTAAAAATTATTATATTTTCAAAGGTTATAACCTTAGAAATTATCAAAAAATAATAAAAATAAATTTTTTATTATTTTATTTTTTTAATAAAACCTATAAAGCACTAAATGCATACACAGTTAAATCAGTAAACTCCTAAACCTCAAAATGCATAAATATATAAACCATTAAACCACTATATACTACTTAATAATTAATAAATCTAATTTTTAATTCTATTTATTAAAATTTTAAATATTCATTTTAATTATTTTTTATTTTATATTTATAGAAATATTTATTACAAATTAAATAATAAGAGCGACATATATTTTTTAATTAATTTATTTTTAATCAAAAAAAATAAAGCTTATAAAAGAAGTAAAAATTTAAAGATTAAAAATTATTATCCAGTAATATATTTTACTTTAATTTTGAATCAAATTGGGTTTTGTAAATATTTTTTAATTAATATCAATCTTTTTATTAATAGTTTATTAATTTAAATTTTGATCATTATCATATTATCTATCAATAAAATCTTTTGTATTGAATTTATATGAAATATAATTATTAATATTATTATAACTAAATAATGTATTCACATTTCAAAAAATTTAAAATATTATTATATTTTCAAAGGTTATAACCTATGAAAATTAGAAAAAATTACAATTTTTTTTGTTATTTTATTGTTTAAATAAAACATATAAACCAATAAATGCATAAAAACATAAATTGATAAACTCCTAAACGACAAAACCTCAAAATACTTAAAGCATTAAACAAGTGTACATTTATAAAAAATCATAAATTTCAATTTAATTTTTCTTAAGTTTAATTTTAAATTTTTATTTTAATTTTTATCATTTTATTTTTATAGAAATATTAATTACAAAATAAATTATTAGTGAGACAGATCTAAGTTAAATAATTTATTTTTCATCAAAAAAAATATATATCGTTATAAAAAGAGGCAAAATTATAAAAACAAAAATTTATTATTTAGTAATATATTTTTTTTATTTTGAATCATTTTAGATTCTACAATTATATTTTAATTTATATCATTCTTATTAATAATAGTTTTTAATTTTTTATTTATCATTATTATAATATGTATTAATAAAATTATTTATATTGAGTTTACATTATATATAATTATTAAGATTATTATAACAAAATATTATATTCAAATTTAAAAAAAATTAAAAATTATTATATTTTCAAAGGTTATATCCTTTAAAAATTAAAAAAAATCAAAAAATTAAATTTTTTAATTTTTTATTCTTTAAATAAAAACTATAAATCACTAAAGGCCTAAACACTTAAATCACAAAAAATAAAAACACCTAAATACTTAAACATTTAAACTAGTATATCCTGAGTAATAAATAATAAATCTTTATTTTATTTGTATTCATTATAGTTTTAAAAATTCATTTTAATTATTTATTAGTTTATTTTTTTAGAATTATAAATTAAACCTAAATTATGAGGAAGAAAAATATAATTTAAATAATTTACTTTCCATAAAAAAAATATAAACTTATAAAAAGAAGCAAAACATCAAAAAAATTATTATTTAGTCTTATATTTTATTTTTATTTTGAATAAATTTATGTTTTGCAAATATATTTTAAATAATATCATTCATTTTAATAATAGTTTATTAATTTATTTTTTGATCATTAATATAATATCTATCAATATAATTTTTTATATTGAATTTACATGATATATAATTATTAAGATTATCATAACTAAATATAGTATTCACATGAAAAAAAATTTAAAAATTGTTATATTTACAAAGGTTACAACCTTCAAAAATGATAAAAAATAACAAAAATAAATTTTTTGTTATATCATTATTTAAATACAACTTATAAGCCATTAAATTCCTAAACACATAAATCTCTAAACTCCTAAACCCCAAAGCCCCTAAATATTTAAACCTTTAAACTCATAAACCTTAAATATAATTTAAATAATATATTGAAATATTAATTACAAAATAAATTATGAGTGATACAATATAATTTAAATAATTAATTTTTCATCAAAAAAATATATAAGCTTATAAAAAGAAGCAAAAACTAAAAAACAATAATTATTATATAGTAATAAATTTTACATTGTTTTTGAATCATTTTAGGTTTTTTAATTATATTTTAATTTATATCTATCATATTAATAATAATTTATTAATTTATTATTTGATAATTGATATAATATCTATCAATAAAATTGTTTATATATAGTTATAATAATTATTATTACTAAATATTGTATAAACATTTTTAGAAAATTTTAAAATTATTATATTTTCAAATGTTATTACCTTTGAAAATTGAAAAAATATCAAAAATTAATTTTTTGTTATTT
>JAREIK010002413.1:39232-161164 GCA_029783825.1 Sapria himalayana | reverse complement strand
TTTACATTATATATAATTACTAGATTATTATAACTAACTATTATATTCACATTTAAAAAAAACTAAATATTATTATATTTCAAAGTTACAACCTTCAATTTTAAAAAAAAATCATAAATTAAATTCTTTGTTTTTTCTTTCTTAAAAAAAAAACTATAATCACTAAAGGTCTAACAATTAAATCAACTAAACTCCTAAACCACAATTCACCTAAATACTTAAATCATTAAACCGGTATATCCTAAAATAATAAATAATAAATCTCAATTTTATTTGTATTCATTATAATTTTAAATATTCATTTTAATTATTTATTAGTTATATTATAGAATTATAAATTAAAAAAGAATTATGAGTAAGAGAAATATAATTTAAATAATTTATTTTATTAACAAAAATAAAACTTATAAAAAAAGAAAAACATAAAAAAAATTATTATTTAGTAATATATTTTACTTTGATTTGAATAAATTTCGATTTTGCAAATACTTTTTAAAAAATATATATTTATTAATAATAGTTTATTAATTTATTTTTTGATCATTGTTATAAATACTTGCAATGTAATTATTTATATTTAATTTAAATGACTAATATTTATTAAGATTATTATAAATAAATATTATATTTACATCTGAAAAAAATTTAAAATTTATTATATTTTCAAACGATATAACCTTCAAAAATTAGAAAAAATAAAAAAAAAATAAAATTTATGTTATATCATTGTTTAAATAAAACTTATAAACCACTAAATCCCTAAACACTTAAATCTCTAAACTCCTTAACAAAAAAGTCCATAAATACTTAAACCTTTAAACTCATAAACCTTAATTATAATTTAAATAATTTATTAAAATATTAATTACAAAATAAATTATGAGTGATAAAAATTTAATTTAAATAATCTATTTTTCATCAAAAAAAAATATAACCTTATAAAAAGAAGCAAAAACTAAAAAATAAATAATTATTATTTAGCAATAAATTTTACTTTGATTTTGAAAAATTTTAGGTTTTGCAATTATATTTTAATTTATATCTATCAAATTAATAATAGCATATTAATTTATTTTTTGATAATTGATTTAATATCTATTAATAAAATTCTTTATATTTTTCTTTGATTATATATATTATAATTATTTTTATTACAAAATATTGTATTCAGATTTTTAAAAAATATTAGAATTATTATATTTTCAAAGGTTATAACCTTTGAAAATGTGAGAAAATATCAAAAATAATTTGTTTGATATTTCATTGTTTAAATAAATCCTATAAACCATCTAAATGCCTAAACACTTAAATCATTAACCCCTAAATCTCTAAAACCCTAAAAAGACAATCCTTTTAAACTAATATACCCTAAATAATAAATAATAAATCTCAATATTATTTTTTTCATTATAATTTTAAATATTCATTTTAATTATTTATTCGTTTATTTTTATAAAAATATTAATTACAAAATAAATTATTATTTAGATAAATATAATTTATATAAATTATTTTTCATCGAAAAATATAGATAAACTTATAAAAAGAATAAAAAATTTAAAAACTAAAATTTATTATATAGTAATATATTTTACTCTCCTGAATTATTTTAGATTTTGTAATAATAGTTTAATTGATATCTATCTTATTAATAATTATTTATTAATTTATTTTTTGATCATTATTAGAATATTTATCAATAAAATTATTTATATTGAATTTATATGATATATAAATATAATGATTATTATAACTAAATATTGAATTCACTTTTGAAAAAAATTTAAAAATTATTTTATTTCCAAAGGTTAACCTTTGGAAATATCAAAAAATAAAAAAAATAAATTTTATGTTATTTTATTTTTGAAATAAAACCTATAAACCATAAATGCATACATAGTTATATCAGTATAATCTTAAACCCCGTAATGCCTAAATACATAAACCATTAAACAGCTATATACTACTTAATAATAAATAGATTGAATTTTTATTTCAATTTATTATTATCGTAAATATTCCTTTTAATTATTTATTAGTTTATTTTTATAGAAATTTTTATTACAAAATAAATTATGAGTGCAACACATATAATTTAAATAATTTATATTTAATCAAAAAATATATATACGCTTTTAAAAGAAGTATAAAAGTAGTATTATTAAAAATTAAAAATTATTATCAACTAATATATTTTACTTTAATTTTGAATCAACTTGGTTTTTGTAAATATTTTTTAATTAATAACTATCTTTTTATTAATGGTTTATTAATTTATTTTTTGATTATTATAATAATATCTATCAATAAAATTATTTATATTTATTTTATATGATATAGAATTATTAAAATTATTATAACTAAATATTGTATTCAAATTTCAAAAAATTTTAAATATTATTAAATTTTCAAAGGTTATAACATTTGAAAATTACAAAAATTTACAATTTTTTTTGTTATTTTATTGTTTAAATAAAACATATATATCATTAAATGTCTAAAAACATAAATTGATAAACTCCTAAACGACAAAACCTTAAAATACTTAAACCATTAAACTGGTATACATTAATAATAAATCATAAATCTCATTTTAATTTTTATTCAGTATAATTTTAAATTTTTATTTTAATTATTTATCAGTTTATTTTTATCGAAATATTAATTACAAAATAAATTATAAGTTAAACATATATAACTTAAATTAAACCGGTATACCCTAAATAATAAATAATAAATCTCAATTTTATTTTCATTATAATTTCTAATATTCATTTTAATTATTAATTTTTTATTTTTATATAATTATTAATTAAATCATAAATTTTGAGTAAGACAAATATAATATATGTATATTATTTTTTACAAAAAAATATAAATAAACTTTTTAAAAAAAATTCAAAACAAAAAATTATTATATACTAATATATTTTGCTTTGTTTATGAATCATTTTATGTTTTGAAATTATATTTTAATTGATATCTATCTTATTAATAATAGATTATTAATCTATTTTTTGATCTTTATTAGAATATTTATCACTAAAATTGTTTATGTTGAAATATGATATATAAATATATTGATTATTATAACTAAATATTGAATTCACTTTTGAAAAAAATTTAAGAATTATATCAAAGGTTATAACCTTTGAAAATATCAAAAAATAATAAAAATAAATGTTTTGTTATTTTATTTTTTAAATAAAACCTATAAACCACTAAATGCATACACAATTAAATTATTAAACACCTAAATCCAGTAATACCTAAATACATAAACCATTAAACTACTATATAATACATAATAATTAATAAATCTAATTTTAATTTCTATTTATTATAGTTTATATATTCATTTTAATTATTTGTTAGTTTATTATTTTAGAAATATTTATTACAAAATAAATTATGAGTATGACAAATATAATTAAAATAATTTATTTTTAATCAAAAAAAATATATAGGCTTAAAAAAGAAGTAAAAATTTTAAAATTAAAAATTATTATTCAGTAATATATTTTACTTTAATTTTGAATCAATTTGGGTTTTGTAATTATTTTTTAATTAATATCTATCTTATTATTAATAGTTTATTAATTTAATTTTTGATCATTATTTTAATATATATCAATAAAATTATTTATATTGAATTTATATCATATATAATTATTAATATTATTATAACTAATTATTGTATTCACATTTCAAAAAATTTTAAATATAATTATATTTTCAAAGGTTATAGCTATGAAAATAAGAAAAAATTACAAAATTTGTTTTTGTTATTTTATCGATTAAATAAAACCAATAAACCACTAAATGCCTAAAAACCTAAATCGCTAAACTCCTAAAAGACAAAATCTCTAAATACTTAAACCATTAAACTAGTATACATTAATAATAAATAATACATATCATTTTATTTTTTATACAATATAATTTAAAATTTTTATTTTAATTAAATTTCAGTTTATTTTTATAGAAATATTAATTACAAAATAAATTATTAGTAAGAAAGATCTAATTTAAATTAGACCAGTATACCCTAAATAATAAATAATAAATCTAATTATTTTTAATTATAATTTTATATATTTATTTTAATTATTTATTTGTTTATTTTTATATAAATATCAATTAAAAAATAATTATGAGTTACACACATATAATTTAAGTAAATTATTTTTCATCAAAAAATTATAGATAAACTTTTTAAAAGAAAAAAAAATTCAAAACAAAAAATTATTATATAGTAATATATTTTGCTTTGCTTCTGAATCATATTACGTTTTGTAATTATATTTTAATTGATATTAATCTTATTAATAATAGATTATTAAGTTTTATTTTCAACATTATTAGAATATTTATCAATAAAAATGTTTATATTGAATTTATATGATATATATATATATATAATGATTATTATAACTAAATATTGTATTCACTTTTCAAAAAAAATTTAAAATTATTATATTTTCAAAGGTTATAACCATAGAAAAAAATGAAAAAATAAAAAAAAATATTATTTCTTTGGTATTCTATTGTTTAAATAAAACCTATACATCACTAAATGCTTAAAGATTTATATCACTAAACTAAAAAATCCCGATACCTTTATATAGATAATCCTTTAAATCGGTATACCCTAAATAATAATTAATAAATTTCATTTTTATTTGTTTTCATTATAATTTAAAAAAATCATTTTTAATGTTTTGTTTTTTATTTTTATATATGTATTAATTATAAAATAAATTCTGTGTTAAAAATATAATTTATAAATATTATTTTTAATCAAAAAATTGATAAGCTTATAAAAAGAATAAAAATTTAAAAATAAATAATTATTATTTAGTAATATATTTTGCTTTGATTTTGAATCATTTTAGGTTTTGATATTATATTTTAAGTAATATCAATCATATTCATAATAGATTTTTAATTTATTTTTAGATAATTATTAGAATATCTATCAATAAAATTGTTCATATTGAATTTATATGATATATAATTATTATGATTATAATAAATAAATATTGTATTCACTTTTAAAAAAAATTTAAAAATTATTATATTTTCAAAGGTTATAATCTTAAAAAATGAGAAAAAATAATAAAAATAAATTTTTCATTATTTTATTTTTTAAATAAAACCTATAGACCATTAAATGCTTACTCACTTAAATTAGTAAGCTCATAAACCCCGAACCCCCTAAATACATATAGATTTTAACATCTATATACTACTTAATAAATAATAAATCTCAATATTTATTTATTTATGATACTTTTAAATATTCATTTTAATTATTCAAAGTTTAATTTTTTAGAAAAATTAATTACAAAATAACTTTCGAGTTAGACAAATATTATTTAAATAATTTATTCTTATTCAAAAAAAATATAATCTTATAAAAAGAAGCAAAAATTTAAAAATTAAATATTATTATTTAGTAATATATTTTGATTTGTTTTTGAATCATTTTGTGATATGTAAATATATTTTAATTAATATTTATATTATTAATAATAGTTTATTAATTTAATTTTTGATCATTATTATAATATCTATCATTAAAGTTGTTTATATTGAATTTATATGATATATAATTAGTAATATTAATATAATTATACATAGTATTCACATTTCAAAAAATTTTAAAATTTATTTAATTTTAAAAGGTTATAACCTTTGAAAATCAGAAAAAATCTAAAAAAAAAAATATTCATTTTATTATATAAATAAAACCTATAAACAACTAAATACCTAATAACATAAATTGATAAACTCCTAAACGACAAAACTCTTAAATAATCAAACCATTAAAACGAGATACCACATATAATAAATCATAAATCTCATTTTAATTTGTTTTCATTATAATCTTAAATATTCATTTTAATTATTTATAAGTTTATTTTTTATAGAAATATTAATTACATAATAAATAATGAGAGAGACAACTATAATTTTAATAATTTATTTTTAATCAAAAAAAATAAGATTATATAAAGAAGTAAAAATTTAAAAAGAAAAAATTATTATTTAGTAATATATTTTACTTTAGTTTTGAATCATTTTATATAGGTTTAGCAATTATTTTCTAATTGCGATCAATCTTATTAATAATAGTTTATTAATTTATTATTTGATCATTTTAATAATATCGAACAATAAAATTACTTATTTTCAATTAAAATGTCTTCTAATTATTAAGTTATTATAACTATATATTATATTTACATTTGATAAAAAATTTAAAAATTAATATATTTTCAAAGGATATAACCTTCAAAAATGATAAAAAATCACAAAAATAATTTTTTATTATTTTATTATTTAAATAAAACTTATAAACCACTAAATGACTAAACATTTAAATCTCTAGACTCCTAAACCCCAAAACCCCCTAAATACTTAAACCATTAAACCTATATAACCTCAATAATAAATAATAAATCTAATTTTTATTTGTATTCATTATAATTTTAAATATTTATTTTTATTATTTTTTAGTTTATTTTTATATAAATATTAATTACAAAATAAATAATAAGTGAGACATATAATTTAAATAAATTATTTTTTATTAAAAAAAATATAAGCTTATAAAAAGAAACAAAATTTCAAAAATTTAAAATTTTATTTAGTAATATAATTTACTTTGCTTTTGAATTATTTTGGGTTGTGCAAATAAATTTTAATTAATATCTGTCTTATTAATAAAAAGTTTTTTAATTTATTTTTCGATCATCAAAATAATATATATTAATAAAATTTTTTATATTGAATTTACATTAGATTTAATATATATTACATCAAAATAATATATCAATAAACTCATTAACCCCAAAACCACAATAAACTTAAACCATTAAATAGGTATACCCTAAATAATAAATCATAAATCTCATTTTTATTAGTATTCATTATAATTTTATATATACATTTTAATTATTTATTAGTTTATTTTTATAGAAATATAATTTAAAACATAAATTAATAGTTAGACAAATATAATTTATATAATTTATTTTTCATCAAAAAATATATAAACTTATAAATGGACACAGAAATTTAAAAATTTAAAATTAGTATTTAGTAAACTATTTCACTTTTATTTTAAATCATTTTAGGTTTTGTAAATATATTTTAAACAATATTTATCTTATTAATAATTATTTATTAATCTTTTGTATGATCATTATTATAATATATACCAATATAATTGTTTATATTGAATTTACATGATATACAATTATCAAGATTATCATAACTAAATATAGTATTAGCAATTTAAAAAAATTCAAAAATTGTTATAGTTTCAAAGATTATATTAAATTTTTTGTTATTTTATTGTTTAAATAAAACCTATAAACCACTAAATGCTAGGGGTACTCATGAGACGGTACGAAATGGGGATTACAAAAATCCAGTCCCTTCCCACAGTTCAGATATTTTTTTTTGAAGATCCAGACCTGTCCCATAGGTTGAAAATATCAGGACGGCACGGAATGTAGATCGGAGATTTTGGGTAGGAGAAAATGGTTCTGGGACGGAATGGAGTTCGGACATTTTTTTCAATTTATTTTCTTCAAACCGGCCAAGGTACTTCATGTCGAAACCTTTTGTTGTACATTTTATCATTCCTTAGTTATGTATCTTTCAAACTCAAATTAGGCCAATTTTGTTTTGTCGAATAGGCTGAATATCACAAACGAGTTCCATTACCTTGTCAAAAGCTTTGATATGCAGAAAAGGATAGAAATGTTAAATATAACGGGACTGAGTTGTGTACTTAATTTGGTTCTTTGTTATGTCACAAGTTGGCTTTGTTCATCCGAGTGAAAGTTAAACATAATAGCAATACTACATTTTTTAAATAATTACTTAAAATATTAAGGAATATCTAAAGATGACCCAAATATTGGTAGCAGCAATTACTACATAAGTAATTGCTAAAATTAGGCAACTTAATATAACAAAAAAATACAACTAATAACAACCATGATAATAATCATTTCAAAGGTCCATCCCGGAACAACAACAAAAATCCAAACACAATTAATTATCTATTCTACAACTCCTCCCTTTTCTTCCTCCACTGTAGAAGGACAACCAAAGATGAAAATGTGTTAATCATGTAGACATAAATTTCTAAGATGAAAGTGTAATAAAAAATCAAAATATTACCTTATAAAATTTAATACACCCATTCCAAATTTAGTTGGCCAACTATAGTTGGAAGAATAAATGAATCTTGAGACCCCTCTGAAAATTGTAATTGAACCATATTTTTATTAAATTGAATGAATAAAATAAGTAAAGGTGAAATTAAAATTTACAAGATTTGTATACTAACCTGATTCATTATAATCAAGGTTTTGAACTAATTCTTCTATTTCGATAGGTTTGTTTGAGCTTCTCAACCAATCTTGTAGGCATATGAGAACTTTAGCTGTAATAGGTGTTAAAGAATTGCTAATTTTATCTAAAGTTCTTTCCCTAGTGCTAAATGTAGATTCGTAGGCCATAGTAGATGCTTGGATAGCAAATACATCCTTTGCTACATTTGCCAAAGAAGGATACCTAACCTTATTTACCTTCCACCAGTTTAGAAGATCAAAATCAATTCTATTTTTTTCAAGTTTGTCCTCCAAGTAACTATCCAACTCTTCCAAAGCTACAACTTCTTGTTCTTTCTCCAATTCAACAAAAAAACATCAACATAAGTATCACTACCATCAAAGAAATCATCATTTTTCTTCAACACAATTGAAGAGAAATCATCTTCTTTTGATTCATCTTCATTTAAATTTTTATAATCATCCATCATCTCATTTAAAGTATTTATAACTTTATCACCAAATTTTTAGCCAATTCCTCTCCATAAAGCTAAGTGTACTTAACCGTAAGATATTTGAGCTTATATCTAGGATCCAACACTACTGCTACAAAAAGCATAATATTTGTTGACTAAAGAGAACCTCAATATTTGTTGAATTTATGCCTCATTTTCATACCCATTTCACACACCATTGTATCTCTACTATTTTCACAAAGCTCAATCTTTTTTCAAAATTCGAATAATCTCAAGTAAATAAAAACTTGAGGTAAAAAATTATGAGCCAGAAAATTTACAAGTTACCTCATAAAAAGTTTTCAAGAAACGAGCCAAAATTTTGGCGTTTGTTCAGTCTCTCTCAATTGGAACGTTTGAACCAAACTCTTTCAAAAACCATTTGTCTTTGTCCTCCGACTTATCAAATTCTTTTTGATATTTTATTTCAGTTTGTATCATCAAATAAGTTGAATTCCATCTTGTAGGAAAATCTAATTGCAATGAAGATCCAAATATCATGTTTGCTTCTTCAACACATAACTTAAACATATCTAATCTTTTAGGATTGCTACTCACATATTTCCCCACACCTCTAATTTTTTGAATAGCACCCTCAACTACTATAATGCCATCTCTGACAAAAGTTTAGGATCTGAGCACAACATCTCATATGAAAATGCTCGCCTCTCAAAGACACAACACTTTTTTTCACAAGCCTTTTTTTCAATTGTTCAACTGCAACATCATTATTGATGCATTGTCAATAGTAATGAACATCAACTTTCTCAAACCCCATTCATTCATGCAAAACTCAATAGTATTTCTAATATTAACTCCAGAAAGAATTTTAATTACACAACAGTTCAAAAGCCTTTTATGCATATTCCATTGATAATCAATGAAATGAGCAGTCAAAGATATATAAGACAAATTTTGAATGCTAGTCCAAGTGTTGGTAGTCAATGAAACTCTACAACAATGAGATGATTTGCTATCAAATAATTTCTTCTTTTCCTTCACAAACAAAGAAAAAGAATCCCTCGGTGTAGAGTGCCTAGATGCAATTTTAAATAGAGGCACACTAACTTTACAAAACTCCTTAAAATCATCGCTCTCAACAAAACAAAAAGGCAAATCATCTTTTATGATCATTTTTACCAAAGCCTCCCTAAATAGTTATTGATCAAATAGTCAACAAGTTAATTTGTTATCCCCTAAACTAGTACCTTTAGTGAAACTCAACAAAGATTGTGACTTGTCTTTACCTTTGTGAGCTTCTATTAATTCTTTTTTGTGTGGAAATTTTTTACAAGTCTTTCTCAAGTATTTCCATAAACACGAAGAACCTTGATCACTTTTTTTCAAGTATTCTTTCCTACACCATATACAAGCTGCCCTACCAGTTTCATTTCCGTCTGAATCAACTAATATCTCATAAGTTTCCCAAACAGCAGACTTATACTTTTTATGAGCTTGAGGTTCAGATGTACCTTGACTTTCTTTTACAATTGGAATTTAAGAACCTACCGTAACAATAGGAGGGTTCGTGAAAGAATGATGATTGAATTTACCAGTACTTTGATCATTTGAGATGTGATCATCTTCAATTTATTGTATTTTTCGTTTACCACTGGATTGTGTCATCTGCATTGCCATTAATTAATAAGATATGTTAAGCATAAATACATATAAATATTTCAAACAAGCAAGCTCTACAAAAATTGACTGTAACACATTCAGCCCACTCATTCGGCCGAACCTTAACACCACAACCAATACTCAACAAAACTGACTGAGGCACATAATAATAATAATTAATCACTCAGTTATCGTCAGAAAAACAAAGCAAAAGGCTGGTGGCATCTGAGACATTGTTGAGGCAACTAGAAGTGCGACGGACAATCGCTGGACCTAACTGAACATGACTGGAACGGCGTGAGGTGGTCTGGAACTCCTCGGAACAGCAATTGGTGCATCGGAATTGGATGGCCAGCAGCACAATTGGTGGTATCTTCATGTTATATATATATATTCTTGGTTTTAGTATAGGTTTTTTAGGATGGGATGGTTCTCGGGATAGATATTGCTTAAGATCCGGAACCATCCCAAAAGAAAAAATACGCGACAGAATGGGATGGGAAAAGTCAAAGTCAACGGATTTTTCTCAGACCCGATTCTTTCGGGACAAGACTTCGGGTCAGGTCGCGAATCTCCGAGTCCCATGAGCATCCCTACTAGACACATATAAAGTTAAATCAGTAAACTCCAAAACCCCATAATACCTTAATACATAAACCATTAAACCGCTAAATACTACTTAATAATTAATAAATCTAATTTTTATTGCTATTTATTATATTTTTAATTATTCATTTTAATTATTTATTAGTGTATTTATTTAGAAATATTTATTACAAAATAAATTATAAGTGGTACAAATATAATTTAAATAATATATTATTTATCTAATAAAAATATACGCTTATAAAAGAAGTATAAATTTAAAAATTAAAAATTATTATCAAGTAATATAAGTTACTTTAATTTTGAATCAATTTGGGTTTTGTTAATATTTTTTAATTAATATCTATCTTAATATTAATAGTTTATAAATTTATTTTTTGATCATTATTATAATATCTATCAATAAAATTATTTATATTAAATTTATATGATATATAATTATTAATATTATTATAACAAAATATTATATTAAAATTTCAAAAAATTTTAAATATTATTATATTTTCAAATGTTATAACCTATGAAAATGATAAAAAATTATAGAAATTTTTTTTGTTATTTAAGTTTTATAAATAAAACCTATAAACCACTAAAAGCCTAAAAACATAAATTTAGCTAAATTCCTAGCGATAAAGCTCTAAATACTTAAATCATTAAACTGGTATACATTAATAATAAATCATAAATCTCATTTTAATTTTTATTCAGTATAATTTTAAATTTTTATTTTAATTATTTATCAATTTATTTTATAGAAATATAAATAACAAAATAAATTATTAGTGAGATGGATCTAATTTAAATTAAACTGGTATCCCTAAATAATAAATAATAAATCTCATTTTTTTTCCTTAAAATTTTAAATATTCATTTTAATTATTTATTTGTTTATTTATATATAAATATTAATTACAAAATAAATTGAGTTAGACAAATATAATTTATATAAATTATTTTTCATCAAAAAATTATTGATACACTTTTTAAAAGAAAAAAAAAATTGAAAACAAAAAATTATTATATAGTAATATATTTTGCTTTTCTTCGGAATCTTTTTAGGTTTTGTAATTATATTTTAATTGATATCTATCTTATTAATAAAAGATTATTAATTTACTTTTTGATCATTATTAGAATATTTATCATTAAAATTGTTTATATTGAATTTATATGATATATAAATATAATGATTATTATAACTAAATATTGTATTCACACTTAAAAAAAATTTAAAAATTATTATATTTTCAATGGTACCCTTGAAAATATCAAAAAATAATAAAAATAAATTTTTTATTATTTTATTTATTTAATAAAAACTATAAACCACTAAATGCATACACAGTTAAATCAGTAAACTCCTAAACCTCAAAATGCCTAAATACATAATCCATTAAACCTCTATATACAACCTAATATTTAATAAATCTAATTTTTATTTCTATTTATTTAATTTAAAATATTCATTTTAATTATTTATTAGTTTATTTTAATAGAAATATTAATTACAAATAAAATTATAAGAGCGACATATATATTTTAATTAATTTATTTTTAATCAAAAAAAATATACGCTTATAAAAGAAGTAAAAATAAAAAATATTTATCCAGTAATATATTTTACATTAATTTTGTATCAATTTGGGTTTTGTAAATATTTTAAATGAATATCAATCTTTTTATAAATAGTTTATTAATTTAAATTTTGATCATTATTATATTCTCTATCAATAAAATTATTTATATTTAATTTATATGATATATAATAATTATTATTATTATTATAACTAAATATTGTATTCACATTTCAAAAAATATTTAATATTCTTATATTTTCAAAGGTTATAACATATTAAAATGAGAAAAAATTACAAATTTTTTTTTGTTATTTTTTTTTTAAATAAAACCTATAAACTACTAAATGCCTAAAAACTTAAATTTCTAAACTCCTAAATGACAAAACATTTAAATACTTAAACTATTAAATAGGTGTACATTAATATAAAATCAGAAATCTCAATTTAATTTTTAATTTTTTTTTTAATTTTTTATCAGTTTATTTTTATAGAAATATTAATTACAAAATAAATTATTAGTGAGAGATATAATTTAAATAATTTATTTTTCATCAAAAAAATATATATGCTTATAAAATTAGGCAAAATTTTTAAAATAAAAAATTATTATTTAGTAATATATCTTATTTTGATTTTGAATCATTTAAATTATACAATTATATTTTAATTTATATCATTCTTATTATGGCTAGTTTATTAATTTATTTATTGATTATTATTATAATATATATTAATAAAATTATTTATATTTAGGTTACATTATATATAATTATTAAGATTATCATAACTAAATATAATATTCACATTTAGAGTGATTTAAAATTATTATATTTTCAAAGGTTACAACCTTCAAAAATTAAAAAAATTCAAAAAATTAAATTTTTTGTTTTTTAATTCTTTAGATAATAACTATAAATCACTAAAGGCCTAAACACTTAAATCACAAAACCCCAAAACACCTAAATACTTAAACAATTATACTAGTATATCCTGAATAATAAATAATAAATCTTTATTTTATTTGTTTTCATTATAATTTTAAATATTCATTTTAATTATTTATTAGTTTATTTTTATAAAATTATAAATTAAAAATTAATTATGAGGAATAAAAATATAATTTAAATAATTTACTTTTAATAACAAAAAATATAAACTTATAAAAAGAAGCAAAACATCAATGAAAGTATTATTTTGTAATATATTTTACTTTGATTTTGAATAAATTTATGTTTTGCAAATATATTTAAAATAATATCTATCTTATTAATAATAGTTTATTAATTTATTTTTTGATCATTAATATAATATATTTCAATATAATTATTTATATTGAATTTACATGATATATAATTATTAAGATTATCATAACTAAATATAGTATTCACATATAAAAAAATTTAAAAATTGATATATTTTCAAAGTTTATAACCTTCAAAAATGAGAAAAAATAACAAAAATAAATTTTTTGTCGTATCATTGTTTAAATAAAACTTATAAACCATTAAATGCCAAGATACATAAATATCTGAACTCCTAAACCCCGAAGCCCTTAAATACTTAAACCTTTAAACTCGTAAACCTTAAATATAATTTAAATAATTTATAGAACTATTAATTACAAAATAAATTATAAGTTATATAAATATAATTTATATAAATTATTTTTCAACAAAAAAATATAGATAAACTTAATAAAAGAAGAAAAAAATTATAAACAAAAAAATATTATATAGTAATATATTTTGCTTTGTTTCTGAATCATTTTAGGATTTATAATTATTTTTTAATTGATATCTAACTTATTAATAATAGATTATTAATATATTTTTTGATCATTATTAGAATATTTATCAATAAAAAAATTTATATTAAATTTATATGATATATAGATTTAATAATTATTATAACTAAATATTGTATTCACTTTTGAAAATAGTTTTAAAATTTTTATATTTTCAAATACTTTTTTAATTGTTTAAATAAGAATAAATAAATATTAAAACTAAATATTATAATAATTAATAAAAAAAAAGTTTTAAAATGTTTATATTGATATATATTTTTAGGTTTAGGATATGTTTAAGTTTAAGTTATGTGTGGTGAAATATTAAGTTTAGGATAACTAATTTTAAAATGTTTTAAAATGTTTTAAAAAGTTTGTTTAAAATATTAAGTTTAGGATATGAGCACAACATCTCATATGAAAATGCTCGCCTTTCAAAGGTACAACACTTTTCTTCACAAGCCTTTTTTTCAATTGTTCAACTGCAATATCATTATTTTATGCATTATCAACAGTAATGAAAATCAACTTTCTCAAACCCATTCATTCATGCAAAACTCAATAGCATTTCTAATATTAACTCGACAATGACTTTTAATTACACAAAAGTTCAAAAGCCTTTTATGCATATTCCATTGAAATCAATGTATTGAATAGTCAAACATATAAAAGACAAATTTTGAATGTTAGTACAAGTGTTGGTAGTCAATGAAACTCTACAACAATGAGATGATATGCTATCAAATAATTTCTAATTTTCCTTCACAAACAAAGAAAAACAATTTCTCTGTATAGAGTGCCTAGATGGAATTTTAAATTGAGGCACACTAACCTCACAAAACTCCTTAAACTCTTCCCTCTCAACAAAACAAAAAGGTAATTCATCTTTTATGATAATTTTCACCAAAGCCTCCCTAACTAGTTGTTGATCAAACTGCCAACAAGTTAATTTGTTATCTTCTGAACTAGTACTTTTCGTGAAACTCAACAAAGATTGTGACTTGTCTTTACCTTTGTGAGCTTCTATTAATTCTTTTTTGTGTGGAAATCTCCTACAAGTCTCTCTCAAGTATTTCCATAAAGCCGAAGTACCTTGATCACTTTTTGCCAAATATTCTTTCCTACACCATATAGAAGCTGCCGTACCAGTTTCATTTCTCTCTGAATCAACTAATATCTTATAAGTTTCCCAAATAGCAGACTTATACTTTTAATGAGCTTGAGGTTCAGATGTACCTTGACTTTCTTTAACAATTGGAATCGAAGAACCTGTCGTAATAATAGGAGGGTTTGTGAAAGGATGATGATTGAAATTAGGAGTACTTTGATCATATGAGATGTGATCATCTTCAATTTATTGTATTTTTTGTTTACCGTTGGATTGTGCCATCTGCATTGCCATTAATTAATATGATATTTAAAGCAAAATACATATAAATATTTCAAACAAGCAAGCTCTACAAAACTGACTATAACACATTTAGCCCACTCATTCGGCCCAACCACAACACCACAACCAATACTCAACAAAACTGACTGAGACAAATAATAATAATAATTAATAATAGATTATTAATTTATTTTTTGATCATTATTAGAATATTTATCAATAAAAATGTTGATATTGAATTTATATGATATATAAATTTAATAATTATTATAACTAAATATTATATTCACTTTTGAAAAAAGTTTTAAAATTTTTATATTTTCAAAGATTATAACCTTTGAACATGTGAAAGAAATTTTTTTTTTTGTTATTTCATTGTTTAAATAAAACCTATAAATAACTAAATGCCTAAATACTTAAATCACTAAACTACAAAGTCTCGATACCCCTATATAGATAATCTTTAAACCGGTTTATCATAAATAATAATTAATAAATCTCATTTTTATTTGTTTTCATTATAATTAAAAAAATTAATTTTGATTGTTAAGTTTTTTATTTATATATATATATTAATTATAAAATAAATTATGAGTTAAAAATAAAATTTATAAAAATTTTGTTTCATCAAAAAATAAATATGCTTATAAAAAGCATAAAAATTTAAAAACAAATAATTATTATTAAGTAATATATTTTAGTTTGCTTTTGAATCATTTTAGGTTTTGATATTATATTTTAAGTAATATCAATCTTATTCATAATAGATTTTTTATTTATTTTTTGATAATTATTAGAATATCTATCAATATAATTGTTTATATTGAAAATACATGATATATAATTATTAAGATTATCATACTTAAATATAGTATTCACATATTAAAAAAATTTAAAAATTGTTATATTTTCAATGGTTATAACCTTCAAAAATGATAAAGAATAACCAAAACAATTTTTTTGTTATATCATTGTTTAAATAAAACTTATAAACCATTAAATGCCTAAACACATAAATGTCTAAACTCCTAAACCCCGAATCCCCTAAATACTTAAACCTATAAACTTGTAAACCTTAAATATAATTTAAATAATATATTGAAATATTAATTATAAATAAATAATGAGTGATACAAATATAATTTAAATAATTTATTTTTCATTAAAAAAATATATTAACTTATAAAAAGAAGAAAAAACTAAAAAACAAAAATTATTATTTAGTAATAAATTTTACATTATTTTTGAATCATTTTAGGTTTTTTAATTATATTTTAATTTATATCTATCATATTAATAATAACATATTAATTTATTTTTTGATAATTGATGTCATATCTATCAATAAAATTGTTTATATTTAGTTTATATTATATTTAATTATAATGATTATCATTACTAAATATTATATTAACATTTTTTAAAAAATTTAAAATTATTAAATTTTCAAAGGTTATAACCTTTGAAAATGTGAAAAAATATCAAAAATATTTTTTTTGTTATTTCATTGTTTAAATAAAACCTATAAATCACTAAATGCCTAAAAACATAAATCACTAAACTCTTAAACGACAAAACCTCTAAATACTTAAACCATTAAACTGGTAAACATTAATAATAATTTAAAAATCTCATTTTAAATTTTATTCAATATAATTTTAAATTATTATTTTAATTATTTACTAGTTTATTTTTATAAAAATATTAATTACAAAATAAATTATTAGTGAGACAGATATAATTTAAATTAAAATAGTACCCCTAAATAAAAAATAATAAATCTCATTTTTTTCATTATAATTTTAAATATTAATTTTAATTATTTATTTGTTTATTTATATATAAATTTTAATTAAAAAATAAATTGGGCTAGAAAAATAATTTATATAAATTATTTTTCATCAAAAAATTATAGATAAACTTTTTTATAAAAAAATTTTCAAAACAAAAAATTATTATATAGTAATATATTTTGCTTTACTTCTGAATCATTTTAGGTTTTGTAATTATATTTTAATTGATATCGATCTTATTAATAACAGATTATTATTTTATTCTTTGATCATTATTAGAATATTTATCAATAAAATTGTTTATATTCAATTTACATGATATATAATTATAAAGATTATAATAATAAAATATTATATTTACATTTGAAAAATATAAAAAAATTATTATATTTTTAAAGGTTATCATCTTTGAAAATGAGATAAAATCACAAAAATAAATTTTTTGTTATTTTATTGTTTAAATAAAACCTATAAACAACTAAATGCCTAAACACTTAAATCATTAAACTCCTAAACCCCAAAACCCCAAAACCCTTGAATACTTAAACATTTAAACCATCTTTAAAGGTTTAAGTATTTATAAATAAAATATAAATATCTATCAATAAGTTTATTAATTTATTTTTTAATCATTATTATATTTATAGTTATATTTAGTTTATTATATATCATTCAAAAAATTCTTTATTTTTAATATACATGATATATAATTATTAAGTTTATTATAACTAAATATTGTATTCACATTTGAAAAAAAATTTAAAAATTATTATATTTATAAAGGTTATAACCATCTAAATTGATAAAAAATTTGAAAAATAATTTTTTGGTTATTTCATTATTTAAATAAAACATATAAACTACTAAATGCCTAAACACTTAAATCACTAAACTCCTAAACTCTTAAATACTTAAACTATTAAATTGTTATACCCTAAATAATTAATCATAAATATCATTTTTATTTGTATTCATTATAATTTTAATATCATTTTAATTATTTATTAGTTTATTTTTATATAAATATTAATTGAAAAATAAAATTATGAATGAGTCAAATATAATTTAAATAATTTATCTTCATCAAAAAAATTTATAAGTTTATAAAAAGAATTAAAAATTTAAAAATAAAAAATTTTATTTAGTAATATATTTTACTTTGATTTTGAATTGTTTTAGGTTATGAAAATATATTTTAATTAATATCTATCTTATTAATAATAATATATTAGTCTATTTTATGATCATTATTATAATATCGATCAATAAAATTATTTATATTGAATTAACATGATATTTAATTTTTATGATTATTATAATTAAATATTGTATTAACATTTGAAAAAAAAATAAAAATTATAATTTTTTCAATGGTTATAACCTTGAAAATGAGAAAAAAATCATAAAATTAATCTTTTTGTTATTTAATTATTTAAATAAAACCTATAAACCACAAAATACATAAATACTTAAATTAATAAACTCCTAAATCCTGATACTGCTGCACCACACACACATAGCGACGGACTATAGTACACACGTGCACATATTCTTGTCCATTTTGGTGTAGCATTTAGAGGGGCCAGCATGTTCTGGAAGCATCGAGATGTATGGGCCACCAGCTTGTAGAGGGCCCCACTAGCAAGCCGGGAATATAACATTAAGACAACTGACGAGACCGAGCAAAGTGGTGGGAGTAAACCTAGGAGTAGTTAGGAGTAGGTCCCACTAGCCCTAATAGGCAGCATAGAGGGCCACCCAATCATCGCCCAACATAAGTAGTGTCTAATCCATGATTAATTGGAGAGCTGGAAAAATCCGAAGCATCACCAAGTAGGGCCAGTAAGCAATGGAGTCCATACCAGCCACTAGGGAGCAAAAGATTCAAACTTGTAGTTTATGTTTGTAGTCTTATTTGTATTTTGTTCTTTGTATGCACCATGTACTTGTAGAGACAACACATGACATACTCACACACACAATCTTGTTTGTACTTGTAAATACACATTAGGCGATACTAAACTCTCGGGAGCAGAAAACCCATCTTTATAGCATTTTGTAATTTTATTTGTATTCTAGGTTGGTTGTATGCGTAGATAATTAGACTATGAGATGGACCTCATCACACATGCACACCGATGCATGAATATTTTTTGATATTTTGTCGGGGCAACATACAACCACTTCTTGGAGCTCGAGGAGGAAGCATTCTAACCCAAGAGATAATCTTTTGAGGATCATTGTAGCAAAAGAATATGGAATTCAGAGGTGAGAATGAATTGCCAAAGTGCCTTATATATGGACTTTTGGATTTATGGGTATTTAGTTTTACATGTATTTCATTGCATATCAATGACATAGGCAAATGCTTGATGCTGTGTTTCATGCACATGCACAATCATATATTTGCATAGTTTTAATATGGTGCATCATTCAGGTTCCTCCAAAAGGCTTGGACAAATTTGAATGGAAAGGACGTAGGGCGCATAATGACTCAATGCCAACTCTGAAGTCCGGGAATGCCATGTGATTTTAGTTGTATTAGTATGCTTGGAATTATTAGGCATTATGTTTTTTTATGCATTTTATGCATAGAATCATTAAGTTTCATTGATTTTGTGGGCTGGCCTAAATTAGTCAGCTTTTTAGTCTCTTGTAATTCGTGTGCCTAAATGATAAATAAAGTGTGTATTTTCCAAAAAAAAACAAAAAAACCATAAACCCTAAACTTTAAATCCTTAACCTTAACCCATAAACTATAACCCTAATCCATAAACCCTAAATCCTAAATCTCATGTTTTGTACTTTTATAATCAAATGACTAAGTGTTAAATTTAAATTGAATTTCACAACTTTTAGGAATGTCACAGATTTATCTTTTTGTATATATAACACAAAGTCATGACTCAAGGGGTGAGTTATGGATTCGGTCTCTTTCTTGCTTTAGATTATTGCAACATTAACAATGGTCATGATTATATATTTTGTCTCTAGAACACAAAATCATATCGATGAGAATATTCCATAACTTGTCTCTCTATTGAACATATTGTTATGGCGCTAGGAATGATCATGAATACATATTTAATCACTATAATACTGGGTTACAGTATTGGATATGACCATAGCTTGTGCATTTTATCTTTATATTGCAAAGTCATTGCACTAGCAATGATTGTAACTTTGGATATTCCTTAAGAGAAAAAGTCATGACCCTAGAAATAGTTAAAGCTTGAGTACTACTTTTTATATCTTTCTATAGCTAAAATTCATGGAATTGGAAATATCACTATGGCTTTTTCTTTTGATTTGTGACCTCAAGTGTCAATATGCAAGACTAATATTTTGAGCAATGATTAAAACCTTTTAAACATTTGAATTTGATTCATTTACACCTTTTTGGGTATTATGAGCTTGTATGCATAACTCATTGAATATAAAAAGAAAGAAATGATACTTTTCATACCCATGAGGATATAAAAAAGGGGCTTAGACATGCCAATAAAATAAATTTTTTGATACTTGATTGAAAGAGAGCCCATACTTCTTGCCCTGCTAAAACCGCCCAGGGCTAGTTTGTTCTAATAGGCTACAAGGTGTTTGTTTTTTAGAGGTGAACTATGTTTTAAAAAAAATTGCTTTGAGTGTGTACTTGAGAGATTGTTTAGAAGAAATTACAATAATCAATATAAATAGCATCCTCAACAACTAGCTATTTCAACACATAGGGGTACAACTTTGGTTTAGTCTGTTAGCGTACATGAGTCAAATTACCTTTGATAGCCCAGTGATTCAACATCAAATATGATGAGACATAATAGAGATAAAGTAAATGCTCCTATTATTTTGGTTAGAGCTTTAGCAATCATTCTAGAGGTAAGAGAGGAACAAAATAAATTATTTTAATTATTCAGTATAATTTTAATTTTTATTTTAATTATTTATCAGTTTATTTTTATAGAAATATTAATTATAAAATAAATTATAAGTGAGACAGATCTAATTTTAATTAAACCGGTTTATCCTAAATAAAAAAGAATAAATCTCATTTTTTTTCGTTTTAAGTTTAAATATTCAAATTTAATTATTTATTTGTTTATTTTTATATAAATATTAATTACAAAATAAATTATGAGTTACACAAATATAATTTATAAAAATTATTTTTCATCAAAATAATATAGATAAGCTTTTTAAAAGAAAAAGAAATTTTAAAACAAAAAATTATTATATAGTAATATATTTTGCTTTGCTTCTGAATCATTTTAGGTTTTGTAAATATATTTTAATTGATATCTATCTTATTAATATTAGATTATTAAGTTATTTTTTAATCATTATTAGAATAATTATCAATAAAAATGTTTATATTGAATTTATATGAAATATAAATATAATGATTATTATAACTAAATATTATATTCACTTTTGAAAAAAAATTTAAAATTATTATATTTTCAAAGGTTATAACCTTTGAAAATCTGAAAAAATAAAAAAAATAAATTTTTTGTTATTTCATTTTTTAAATAAAAACTATAGATCATTAAATGCTTACTTACTTAAATCAATTAGCTCATATATCCCGAAACAGCTAAATACATAAACCTTTTAACAGATATATACTACTTAATAAATAATAAATCTTATTTTTATTTCTATTTATTATAATTTTAAGTATTAATTTTAATTATTATTAGTTTAATTTTTTAGAAAAATTAATTACAAATAAATTTCGAATGAGACAAATATTATTTAAATAATTTATTTTAATAAAAAAAATTATAAGCTTATAAAAAGAATGAAATTTTTAAAAATTAAATATTATTATTTAGTAATATATTTTGATTTAATTTTGAATCATTTTGTGTTATGTAAATATATTTTAATTAATATTAATTTTATTAATAATAGTTTATTAATTTAATTTTTGAACATTATTATAATATCTATCATTAAAATTATTTATATTGAATTTATATGATATATAATTAGTAAGATTAATATAATTATACATGGTATTAACATTTCAAAAATTTTAAAAATTAATTTATTTTCAAAGGTTATAACATTTGAAAATCAGAAAAAATCAAAAATATAAATTTAAATTATTATTATATAAATAAAACTTATAAACCACTAAATAATCCAACCATAAACCGGTATACCATATATGATAAATCATAAATCTCATTTTAATTTGTATTCATTATAATTTTAATTATTAATTTTAATTATTTATTAGTTTATTTTTTTATTTAAATCTCTAGACTCCTAAACCCCTAAACCCACTAAAAACGTAAACCATTAAACCTATAGAACCTAAATAATAAATAATAAATCTCATTTTTATTTGTATTCATTATAATTATAAATATTCATTTTATTATTTTTTAGTTTATTTTTATAGAAATATTAATTACAAAATAAATAATGAGTGAGACAGATATAATTTAAATAAATTATTTTTTATGAAAAAAAAATAACCTTATAAAAATAAACAAAATTTTAAAAATTTAAAATTTTATTTAGTAATATAATTTACCTTGATTTTGAATTATTTTGGTTTTGCAAATATATTTTAATTAATACCTATCTTATTAATAATAGTTAATAATTTATTTTTTGATCATTATTATAATATATATTAATACATTTTTTTATATTGAATCTACAACAAATATAATTATTAAGATTATTATAACTAAGTATTGTATTCATATTTTAGAACTATAAAAAAATTATTATATTTTTAAAGGTTATAACCTTTGAAATAATGAAAATTCATAAAATTAAATTTTTTGTTATTTCATTGATTAAATAAAACCTATAAATTCGAAAATGTGTAAACATATAAATCAATAAACTCTTTAACCCCAAAACCACAAAAAACATAAACAATTAAATAGTTATACCCTAAATAAAATATCATTAATTTCATTTTTATTAGTATTCATTATAATTTTAAATATTCATTTTAATTATTTATCAGTTTATTTTTATAGAAATATTAATTAAAAAATAAATTATTAGTGCGACTGATATAATTTAAATAATTTATTTTTCATAAAAAAAATGCTTATAAAAAGTGGCACAATTTTAAAAATAAAAAATTATTATTTAATAAAATATCTTATTTTTATTTTGAATCATTTTAGATTATACAATTATATTTTAAATTATATCATTCATATAAATACAAGTTTATTAATTTATTTATTGATCATTATTATAATATCTATCAATAAAATTATTTATATTGAGTTTACATTATATATAATTATTAAGATTATTATTAGTAAATATTATATTCACATTTAAAAAAAATTAAAATTACTATATTTTCAAAGGTTACAACCTTCAAAAATTAAAACAAATCAAAAAATTAATTTTTTTGTTTTTTCATTCTTTAAATAAAAACTATAAATCATTAAATGTCTAAACAATTAAATCACTAAACTTCTAAACCACAAAATACTTAAATACTTAAACCATTAAACTGGTATTTCCTGAATAATAAATAATAAATCTCAATTTTATTAGTATTCAGTATAATTTTAAATATTTATTTTAATTATTTAGTAGTTTATTATTATAGAATTATAAATTACAAAAAAATTATAAGTAAGACAAATATAATTTAAATAATTTATTTTTAAAAACAAAAATATAAACTTATAAAAAAAGCAAAACATTAAAAAAATTATTATTTAGAAATATATTTTACTTTGATTTGAATAAATTTTGATTTTGCAAATACTTTTTAAATAATAACTATTTTATTAATAATAGTTTATTAATTTATTTTTTGATCATAATTATAATATCTGGCAATATAATTATTTATATTGCATTTAAATGAATTCTAATTATGAATATTATTATAAATAAATATTACATTTACATTAGAAACAAATTTAAAAATTATTATATTTTCAAAGGATATAATCTTCAAAAAATAGAAAAAATAATAAAAATAATTGTTTTGCTATATCATTCTTTAAATAAAACTTAAGAACCACTAAATGCCTAAACACTTAAACATCTAAAGTCCTAAACACAAAAGCCCCTAAATATTTAAACCTTTAAACTCGTAAACCTTAAATATAATTTAAATAATTTATTAATATTTTAATTACAGAATAAATTATGAGTGATACAAATATAATTTAAATAATTTAATTTTCATCAAAAAAATATATAAGCTTGTAAAAAGAAGCAAAAACTAAAAAACAAAAATTTTTATTTAGTAATAAATTTTACTTGAATTTTGAATACTTTTAGGTTTTGCAATTATATTTTAATTTATATCCATCATAATAATAATAACATATTAATTTTGTTTTTGATAATTGATATCATATCTATCAATAAAATTGTTTATATTTAGTTTATATTATATATAATTATAATGATTATTATAACTAAATATTGTGTTCACATTTTCAAAAAATTTTAAATTTATTATATTGTCAAAGGTTATAACCTTTTAAAATGTGAAAAAATATAAAAATAATTCTTTTGTTATTTCATTGTTTAAACAAAACCAATAAACTACTAAATGCCTAAAAACATAAATTGCTAAAGTCATAAATGACAAAACCTCTAAATTCTTAAAATATTAAACTGGTATTCATTAATAATAATTCATAAATCTCTTTTTAATTTTTATTCAATATAATTATATATTTTTATTTTAATTATTTATCAGTTTATTTTTATTGAAATATTAATTACAAAATTAATTATTAGTGAGACAGATATAAGTTAAATTAAACTGGTATACCCTAAATAATAAAGAATAAATATGATTTTTTTCATTATAATTTTAAAAATTCATTTTAATTATTTATTTGTTTATTTTTATATAAATATTAATTAAAAAATAAATTATGAGTTAGACAAATATAATTTATATAAATTATTTTTCATAAAAAAATATGGATAAACTTATTAAAAGAAAAAAAATTAAAAAAAAATTTATTATATCGTAATATAATTTGCTTTGCTTCTGAATCATATTAGGTTTTATAATTATATTTTAATTGATATCTATCTTATTAATAATATATTATTAATTTATTTTTTGATCATTATTAGAATATTTATCAATAATATTGTTTATATTGAATTTATCTGATATATAAATATAATGATTATTATAACTAAATATTGAATTCACACTTCAAAAGAATTTAAAAATTATTATATTTTCAAAGGTTATAACCTTTGATAATATAAAAAAATAATAAAAATAAATATTTTGTTATTTTAATTTTTAAATAAAAGCTATAAACCACTAAAGGCATACACAGTTAAATCAGTAAACTTTTAAAGCTAGTAATGCCTAAATACATAAACCATTAAACCGCTATATACTACTTAATAATTAAGAAATCTAATTTTTATTTCAATTTATTATAATTTTAAATATTCATTTTAATTATTAATTATTTTATTTTTATATAAATTTTTATTACAAAATAAATTGTGAGTGCGACAAATAGAATTTAAATAATTTATATTTAATAAAAAAAATATATACCCTTATAAAAAAGTAAAAATTTAAAAATTAAAAATTATTATCCAATAATATTTTTTACTTCAATTTTGAATCAATTTGGGTTTTATAAATATTTTAAAATTAATATCTATGTTATTAATAATAGTTTATTAATTTAATTTTTTATCATTATTATAATATTTATCAATAAAATTGTTTATATTGAATTTATATGATATATAATTATTAAAATTATTATAACTAAATATTGTATTCACATTTCAAAATATTTTAAATATTATTATATTTTCAAAGGTTATAACTTATGAAAATGACAACAAATTACTAATATTTTTTTTGTTATTTTGTTGTTTAAAAATTACTAAATTTTAATCATAAATCTCATTTTAAATTTTATTCAGTATAATTTAAATTTTTATTTTTATTATTTATCCATTTATTTTTATAGAAATATTAATTAGAAAATAAATTATTAGTGAGACAGATATAATTTAAATTAAACTGGTATACCCTAAATAATAAATAATAAATCTCATTTTTTTATTATAATTTTAAATATTCATTTTAATTATTTATATGTCAATTTTTATATAAATATTAATTAAAATATAAATTATGTGTTAGACAAATATAATTTATGTAAATTATTTTCAATCAAAAAAATATAGATAAACTTTTTAAAATAAAAAAAAATTACTAAACTAAAAATTATTATATAGTAATATATTTTGGTTTACTTATGAATCATTTTATGTTTTGTAATTATATTTTAATTGATATCTATCTTATTAATAATAAATTATTAATTTATTTTTTGATCATTATTTGAATATTAATCACTAAAATTGTTTATATTTAATATCTATGATATATAAATATAATGATTATTATAACTAAATATTGAATCCACTTTTTAAAAAAATTTAAAAATTATTATATTTTCTAAGGTTATAACCTTTGAAAATATCAAAAAATAATAAAAATAAATTTTTTATTATTTTATTTTTTAAATAAAACCTATAAAATACTAAATGCATACACAATTAAATTAGTATATGCCTAAACCCCATAATACCTAAATACATAAACCATTAACCACTATATAGTACATAATAATTACTAAATCTAATTTTTATTTCTATTTATTTAATTTAAATATTCATTTATTTATTTATTAGTATATTTTTATTGAAATATTTATTACAAAATAAATTATGAGTAAGACAAATATAATTTAAATAATATACTTTTAAGAAGAAAAAATATAAACTTATAAAAAGAAGCAAAACATCAAAAAGCATTATTATTTAGTAATATATTTTACTTTGATTTTGAATAAATTTAGGTTTTGCAAATATATTTTAATAATATCTATCTTATTTATAATAGTTTATTAATTTATTTTTTGATCATTAATAAAATATCTATCAATATAATTGTTTATATTGAATTCATATGATATATAATTATTAATATTATCAAAACTAAATATAGGATTCACATTTAAAAAAAATTTAAAAATTGTTATATTTTCAAAGGTTATAACCTAAAAAAATGATAAAAAATAACAAAAAATAATTTTTTGTTATATCATTGTTTAAATCAAACTTATAAACCATTAAATACCTAAACACACAAATCTCTAAACTCCTAAACCCCGAAGCCCCTAAATACTTAAACCTTTAAACTCGTAAACCTTAAATATAATTTAAATAATTTATTGAAATATTAATTACAAAATAAATTATGAGTGATACTAATATAATTTAAATAATTTATTTTTTATCAAAAAAATATATAATCTTATAAAATGAGGCAAAAACTTAAAAACAAAAATTATTATTTAGTAATAAATTTACTTTGATTTTTAATCATTTTAGTTTTTGTAATTAAACTTTAATTTATATCTATCATATTAATAATAGTTTATTAATTTATTTTTTGATAATTGATATAATATCTATAAATAAAATTGTTTAAATTTAATTTTAATTATATATTGTTATAATAATTATTATTACTAAATATTGTATTCACATTTTTTAAAAATTTTAAAATTATTATATTTTCAAAGGTTAAAATCTTTGACAATTTGAAAAAAATATCAAAAATAATTTATTTATTATTTCATTGTTTAAATAAAACCTATAAACCACTAAATGCCTAAATACTTAAATGAATAACTTATAATTCTCGAAAACACTAAATAGATATTTTTTTTAATCAGATATATCCTAAATAATAAACAATAAATCTCATTTTTAATTTTTTTTATTATAATTTTAAATATTCATTTTAATTATTTATTTCTTTATTTTTATATAAATACTAATTAAAAAGTAAATTATGAGTTAGACGATTATAATGAATATAAATTATTTTTCATCAAAAAAATATAGATAAACTTATTAAAAGAAAAAAAAATTAAAAACAAAAAAGTATTATATAATAATATAATTTGCTATGCTTCTGAATCATTATTGGTTTTGTAATTATATTTTAATTAATATCTATCTTATTAATAATAGATTATTAATTTATTTTTTGATCATTATTAGAATATTTATCAATAAAATTGTTTATATTGAATTTATATATTTAAATATAATGATTATTATAACAAAATATTGAATTCACTTTTGAAAAAAATTTTAAAATTAATATATTTTCAAAGATTATAACCTTTAAATATGTAAAAAAATAAAAAAAAATATTTTTGTGATATTTCATTGTTTAAATAAATCCTATAAAACACTAAATGCCTAAACACTAAATTCAATAACTCCTAAATATCTAAAACCCAAAATAATAAATAATAATCCATTTAAACTGGTAACCCTAAATAATAAATAATAAATCTCAATATTATTTTTTTCAATATAATTTTAAATATTCATTTTAATTATTTATTTGTTTATTATTATATAAATATTAATTACTAAATAAATTATGAGTTAGACAGATATAATTTATATAAATTATTTTTCATCGAAAAATATAGATAAACTTATAAAAAGAATACAAAATTTAAAATCTAAAATTTATTATATAGTAATATATTTTGCTTTGCTTATGAATTATTTTATGTTTTGTAATTATATTTTAATTGATATCTATCTTATTAATAATATTTTTATTAATTTATATTTTGATCATTATTAGAATATTTATCATTAAAATTGTTTATGTTGAATTTATATGATATATAAATATAATGATTATTATAACTAAATATTGAATTCACTTTTGAAAAAAATTTAAAAATTATTATATTTTCAAGGTTATAACCTTTGGAAATATGAAAAAATAATAAAAATAAATTTTTTTGTTATTTTATTTTTTAAATAAAACCTATAAACCACTTAATGCATACACATTTATATCATTAAACTCCTAAACCCCGTAATGCCTAAATACATAAACCATTAAACCGCTAAATACTAAATAATTAATAAATTGAATTTTTTTTTCAATTTATTATTATTTTAAATATTCATTTTAATTATTTATTAGTTTATTTTTATAGAAATTTTTATTACAAAATAAATTATAAGTGCGACACATATAATTTAAATTATTTATTTTTAATGAAAAAATATATATACGCTTTTAAAAGAAGTATAAAAGAAGTATTATTAAAAATTAAAAATTATTATCAACTAATATATTTTACTTTAATTTTGAATCAATTTGGGTTTTGTAAATATTTTTTAATTAATATCTATCTTATTATAAATAGTTTATTAATTTAATTTTTGATCATTATTATAATATTTATCAATAAAATTGTTTATATTTATTTTATATGATATAGAATTATTATAATTATTATAACAAAATATTTTATTCAAATTTCAAAAAATTATAAATATTATTAAATTTTCAAAGGTTATAACCTATGAAAATGACAAAAAATTACTAAATTTTTTTTTTGTTATTTTATTGTTAAAATAAAACCTATAAACCACTAAATTCCTAAAAACATAATTTGCTAAACTCCTAAACGACAAAAATTTAAAATACTTAATTCATTAAACTGGTATACATTAATAATAAATCATAAATCTCATTTTAATTTTTATTCAGTATAATTTTAAATTTTTATTTTAATTATTTATCAATTTATTTTTATAGAAGTATTAATTAAAAAAAAATTATTAGTGAGAAAGATATAACTTAAATTAAACCGGTATACCCTAAATAATAAATAATATATAATATATAATAAATCTCATTTTTTTTCATTATAATTTTAAATATTCATTTTAATTATTAATTTTTTATTTTTATATAAATATTAATTAAACAATAAATTATGATTTAGACAAATATTATTTATGTAAATTATTTTTATTCAAAAAGTTATAGGTAAACTTTTTAAAATAAAAAAAAATTCAAAACAAAAAATTATTATATAGTAATATATTTTACTTTGCTTATGAATCATTTTATGTTTTGTAATTATATTTTAATTGATATCTATCTTATTAATTATAGATTATTATTTTATTTTTTGATAATTATTAGTATATTTATCAATAAAATTATTTATATTGAATTTATATGAAATATAAATATAATGATTATTATAACTAAATATTGAATTCACTTTTGAAAAAAATTTAAAAATTATTATATTTTCAAAGGTTATAACCTTTGAAAATATCAAAAAATAAAAAAAAATAATTATTTTTGTTATTTCATTGTTTAAATAAAACCTATACACCACTAAATATCTAAGCACTTAAATCACTAAACTACAAAATCCCGATACCCCTATATAGATAATCCTTTAAACAGGTATACCCTAAATAATAATTATAAATCTCATTTTTATTTGTTTTCATTATAATTTAAAAAATTAATTTTGATCGTTTAGTTATATATATATATATATATATATTAATTATAAAATAAATTATCGGTTAAAAATATAATTTATTAAAAATATTTTTCATCATAAAATAAATAAGCTTATAAAAATAATAAAAATTTAAAAACTAATAATTATTATTTAGTGATATATTTTGATTTGCATTTGAATCATTTTAGGTTTTGATATTATATTTTAAGTAATATCAATCTTATTCATAATAGATTTTTAATTTATTTTTTGATAATTATTAGAATATCTATTAATAAAATTGTGTATATTGAATTTATATGATATATAATTATTATGATTATTATAAATATATATTGTATTCACTTTTGAAAAGAAATTTAAAAATTATTATATTTCAAAGGTTATAACCTTAAAAAATGAGAAAAAATAATAATAATAAATTTTTTGTTATTTCATTTTTAAAATAAAACCTATAGATCATTAAATGCTTACTTACTTAAATCAGTAAGCTCATAGTCCCTGAAACCACTAAATACATAAACCTTTTAACAGATAAATACTACTTAATAAATAATAAATCTCATTTTTTTTCTATTTATTATAATTTTAAATATTCATTTTAATTATTTATGGTTTAATTATTTAGAAAAATTAATTACAAAAAAAATTTTGAGTGAGACAAATATTATTTAAATAATTTATTTTTAATCAATAAAAAATATAAGCTTATAAAAAGAAGGAAATATTTGAAAATTAAATATTATTATTTAGTATTATATTTTGATTTGATTTTAAATCATTTTTTGTTATGTAAATATATTTTAATTAATATTTATATTATTAATAATAGTTTATTAATTTAATTTTTATCATTATTATACTATCTATCATTAAAATTGTTTAAATTGAATTTATATGATATATAATTAGTAAGATTAATATAATTATACATGGTATTCACATTTCAAAAAATTTAAAAATTATTTTATTTTTAAAGGTTATAACCTTTGAAAATCAGATAAAATCAAAAAAAATTTTTCTTATTTTTATTATATAAATAAAAACTATAAATCACTAAATGCCTAAAAACATAAATTGCTAAACTCCTAAATGACAAAATCCTTAAATTAATAATCCATTAAACCGGTATACCATATATAATAAATCATAAATCTCATTTTAATATGTATTCATTATAATTTTAAAAATTCATTTTAATTATTTATTAGTTTATTTTTAATAGAAATATTAATTGCAAAATAAATAAAGAGTGAGACAAATATTATTTTAATAATTTATTTTTAATCAAAAAATTAATATAAGCTTATAAAAAGAAGTAAAAATTTAAAAACAAAAAATTATCATTTAGTAATATACTTTACTTTGATTTTGAATCATTATAGATTTTGCATTTATATTTTAAATGCTATCAATCTTATTAATAATAGTTTATTAATTTATTTTTTGATCATTATTATAATATCTATCAATAAAATTACTTATATTGAATTTAAATGTCTTATAATTATTAATATTATTATAACTAAAAAAAACTTATAAACCACTAAATGCCTAATCATTTAAATATCTAGACTCCTCAACCCCAAAACTTCCTAAATACTTAAACCATTAAACTTATATAACCTAAATAATAAATAATAAATTTTATTTTTATTTGTATTCATTATAATTTTAAATCTTCATTTTAATTATTTTTTCGTTTATTTTTATAGAAATATTAATTACAAAATAAATAATGAGTGAGATATATAATTTAAATATATTATTTTTTATGAAAAAAATAAGCTTATAAAAATAAACAAAATTTCAAAAATTTATGATTTTATTTAGTAATATAATTTACTTGATTTTGAATTATTTTGGGTTCTGCAAATATATTTTAATTAATATCTATCTTATTAATAATAGTTTATTAATTTATTTTTTGATCATCAAAATAATATATATTAATAAATTTTTTTATATTGAATTTATTAAGATTATTATTACTAAGTATTGTATTCATATTTTAGAACTATTAAAAAATTATTATATTTTCAAAGGTTATAACCTTTAAAAATCACGAAAATTCATAAAAATAAATTTTTTGTTATTTCATTGATTAAATACAACCTATAAACACCTAAATGTGTAAACATATAAATCAATAAACTCATTAACCCCAAAACCACTATAAACTTAAACCATTAAATAGGTATACCCTAAATAATAAATCATAAATCTCATTTTTATTAGTATTCATTATAATTTTATATATACATTTTAATTATTTATTAGTTTATTTTTATAGAAATATAAATTAAAAAATAAATTAATAGTGAGACATATATTATTTAAATAATTTATTTTTCATCAAAAAATATTTAAGCTTATAAATGGATAGAAAAATTTAAAAATTTAAAAATTTAAAATTAATATTTAGTAAAATATTTCACTTTGATTTTGAATCATTTTAGGTTTTGAAAATATATTTTAAACAATATTTATCTTATTAATAATTGTTTATTAATCTTTTGTATGATCATTATTATAATATATATCAATATAAGTATTTACATTGAATCTACATGATATATAATTATTAAGATTATCATAACTAAATATAGTATTCACATTTCAAAAAAATTTAAAAGTTTTTATAGTTTCAAAGGTTATATCCTTCAAAAATGAGAACAAATAACAAACAATAATTTTTTGTTATTTTATTTTTTAAATAAAACCAATAAACTACTAAATGCCTAAACACTTAAATCACTAAATTCTTAAATCCCAAAAGTCCTAAATATATAATCTTTTAAACCTATATATTTTATCTTATTAAAAATAGTTTTATTTAATATCTATCTTATTAATATATTTTACTTTGATTTTGAATCTTTTTAGGTTTTGCAAAAAAAATTTATTTAATATCTATCTTATTAATAATAGTTTATTAATTTATTTTATTATCGTCATCATAGTGTCTATAAAAAATTTTATTTATTTGAATTTACATAATATATAATTATTTAGATTATTATAACAAAATAATATTTTCACATTTTAAAAAAATTTAAAAATTATTAAGTTTTCAAAGGTTATAACCTTTGTAAATAAGAAAAAATAAAAAAATAATTTTTTCGTTATTAGATTTTTTAAATAAAATCTATAAACCACAAAATGCCTAAATTCTTAATGACTAAACTCCTAATCCCGGAAACCCATTAATACATAAGACTTTATATTATTATACTCTAAATAATAAATAATAAATCTCATTTTTATTAGTATTCATTATAATGTTAAATATTCATTTTAATTATTTATCAGTTTATTTTTATAGAAATATTAATTACAAAATATATTATTAGTGTGACAGATACAATATAAATAATTTATTTTTCATCAAAAAAATATAAGATCATAAAAAGAAACAAAATTTTTAAATCATAATATTATTATTTAGTAATTTATTTTAATTTAATTTTGAATAATTTTAGATTTTGCACTTATATGTTAATTTATATCATTCTAATTATTAATAGTTTATTAATTTATTTATTGATCATTATTATAATATCTATTAATAAAATTATTTATATTGATTTTACATTATATATAATTATCAAGATTATTATAACTAAATATTATATTCACATTTTAAAAAAAATTAAAAATTATTATATTTTCAAAGGTTATAACCTTCAAAAATTAGATAAAATCACTTAAGGCATAAACACTTAAATGACTAAACCCGAAAACACCTAAATATTTAAACCATTAAACCTGTATATCTTGAATAATAAATAATAAATCTACAATTTTATTTGTATTCATTATAATTTTAAATAATTATTTTAATTATTCATTAGTATATTTTAATAGAATTATAAATTACAAAATAAATTATGAGGAAGACAATTATAATTTAAATAATTTATTTTTAATAACAAAATTATAAATTTATAAAAAAGCAAAATATTAAATATATTATTATTTAGTAATATATACTTTGATTTTGAATAAATTTAGATTTTGCAATTAAATTTTAAATAATATCTATCTTATTAATAATTGTTTATTAATTTATTTATTGATCATTATTATAATATCTAGAAATGTGATTATTTATATTGAATTTAAATGACTTATATTTATTAAGATTATTATAACTAAATATTATATTTACATTGGAAAAAAATTTAGAAATTTTTATATATTCAAAGGTTATATAACCTTCAAAAATTAGAAAAAAAAATAAAAATAAATTGTTTGTTATATCATTGTTTAAATAAAACTTATAGACCACTAAATGCCTAAACACTTAAATCTATAGACTACTAAACACAAAATCCCCTAAATACTTAAAACTTTAAACACTTAAACCTTAAATATAATTTAAATAATTTATTTTTCATCAAAAAAAAAATATAAGCTCATAAAAAGAAGCAAAAACTTAAAAACAAAAATTATTATTTTGTAATAAATTTTACTTTGATTTGAATAATTTTAGGTTTTGCAATTATATTTTAATTTATATCTATCATATTAATTTATTTTTTGATAATTGATATCATATATATCAATAAAATTGTTTATATTTAGTTTATATTATATATAATTATAATGATTCTTATTACTAAATATTGTATTCACATTTTTAAAAAATTTTAAAATTATTATATTTTCAAAGGTTATAACCTTTGAAGATGTGAGAAAATATCAAAAATAATTTTTTTTATTATTTCATTGTTTAAATAAAATCTATAAACCAGTAAATGCCTAAAAACATAAATTGCTAAAGTCATAAACGATAAAACCTCTTAATACTTAAAATATTAAACAGGTGCACATTAATAATACTTCATAAATCTCATTTTAATTTTTATTCAGTATAATTTTAAATTTTTATTTTAATTATTTATCAGTTTATTTTTATAGAAATATTAATTACAAAATAAATTTTTAGTGAGACAGATCTAATTTAAATTAGTCTGGTATACCCAAAATAATAAAGAATAAATCTCAATATTATTTTTTTCATTATAATCTTACATATTCATTTTAATTATTTATTTGTTTATTTTTAAATAAATATTAATTAAAAATTAAATTATGAGCTAGACAAATATAATTTATATAAATTAATTTTCATCAAAAAAATATGGATAAACTTTTTAAAAGAAAAAAAAATTTCAAAACAACAAATTATTATATAGTAATATATTTCGATTTCTTCAGAATCATTTTAGGTTTTTTTTATTATATTTTATTTGATATCTATCTTTTTAATAATAGATTATTAATTTATTTTTTGATGTTTTTAGAATATTTATCAATAATATTGTTTATATTGAATTTATATGATATATAAATATAATGATTATTATAACTAAATATTGAATTCACATTTGAAAAAAATTTAAAAACAAATATATTTTCAAATGTTATAACCTTTGAAAATATCAAAAAATAATAAAAATAAATATTTTGTTATTTTAATTTTTAAATAAACCCTATAAACCACTAAATGCATACATAGTAAAATCAGTAAACTCTTAAAGCCCGTAATGCCTAAATACATAAACCATTAAATTGCTATATACTACTAAATAATTAAGAAATCTAATTTTTATTTCAATTTATTATTATTTTAAATATTCATTTTAATTATTTATAAGTTTATTTTATAGAAATATTTATTACAAAATAAATTATGAGTGCGGAAAATATAATATAAATAATTTATTTTTAATCAAATAAAATATATACGCTTATAAAAGAAGTAAAATTTTAAAAAAATTAAAAATTATTATCTAGTAATATTTTTTACTTTAATTTTGAATCAATTTGGGTTTTGTAAATATTTTTTAATTAATATCAAACTTATTAAAAATAGTTTATTAATTTAATTTTTGATCATTATTATAATATCTATCATTAAAATTGTTTATATTGAATTTATATGATATATAATTAGTAAGATTAATATAATTATACATAGTATTCACATTTCAAAAAATTGTAAATATTATTATATTTTAAAAGGTTATAACCTATGAAAATGAGAAAAAATTAAGAATTTTTTTTGTTATTTTATTGTTTTAATAAAACCTATAAACCACTAAATGCCTAAAAACATAAATCGCTAAAGTCATAAATGACAAAACCTTTAAATACTTAAAATATTAAACTGGTATACATTAATAATTATTCATAAATCTCATTTTAATTTTTATTCAGTATAATTTAAAATTTTTATTTTAATTATTTATTAGTTTATTTTTATAGAAATATTAATTACAAAATAAATTATTAGTGAGATTGGTCTAATTAAAATTAGACTGGTATATCCAAATAATAAAGATTAAATCTCAATATTATTTTTTCAATATAATTGTAAATATTCATTTTAATTATTTATTTGTTTATTTTTATATAAATATTAATTAAAAATTAAATTATGAGTTAGACAAATATAATTTATATAAATTATTTATCATCAAAAAATTATTGATAAACTTTTTAAAAGAAAAAAAAATTTCAAAATAGAAAATTATTATATAGTAATATATTTTTCTTTTCTTCTGAATCATTTTAAGTTTTGTAATTATATTTTAATTGATATCTATCTTATTAATAATAGATTATTAATTTATTTTTTGATCATTATTAGAATATTTATCAATTAAATTGTTTATATTGAATTTAAATGATATATAAATATTATGATTATTATAACTAAATATTGTATTCACATTTAAAAAAAATTTAAAGATTATTATATTTTCAAAGGTTATAACCTTTGAAAATATCAAAAAATAATAAAAATAAATTTTTTATTATTTTATTTTTTTAATAAAATCTAAAAACCACTAAATGCATACACAGTTAAATCAGTAAACTCTTAAACTTTATAATCCGTAAATACATAAACTATTAAACCGCTATATACTACTTAATAATTAATAAATCTAATTTATATTTCTAATTATTATAATTTTAAATATTCATTTTAATTATTTATTAGTTTATTTTTATAGAAATATTTATTATAAATTAAATTATGAGAGCGACATATATATTTTAATTAATTTATTTTTAATCAAAAAATATATGTGCTTATAAAAGAAGTAAAAATTTAAAAATTAAAAATTATTATCCAGTAATATATTTTACTTTAATTTTTAATCAATTTGGGTTTTGTAAATATTTTTAAATTAATATCAATTTTTTTATTAATAGTTTATTAATTTAAATTTAATCATTATTATATTATCTTTCAATAAAATTCTTTATATTGAATTTATATGATATATAATTATTAATATTATTAAAACTAAATATTGTATTCACATTTCAAAAAATTTTAAATATTATTATATTTTCAAAGGTTAACCTATGAAAATGAGAAAAAATTACAAATTTTTTTTGTTATTTTATTGTTTAAATAAAACCTATAAACCAATAAATGCCTAAAAACATAAATTCCTAACTCCTAAATGACAAAACCTCTAAATATGTAAAGTATTAAACAGGTGTACATTAATAAAAAATCATAAATCTCTATTTAATTTTTATTAAGTATATTTTTAAATTTTTATTTTAATTATTTATCAGTTTATTTTTATAGAAATATTAATTACAAAATAAATTATTAGTGTGACAGATCTAATTTTAATAATTTATTTTTCATCAAAAAAATTATATATCCTTATAAAAACAAGCAAAATTTTAAAAACAAAAATTTATTATTTATTAATATATTTTATTTTTATTTGAATCATTTTAGATTTTGCAATTATATTTTAATTTATATCATTCTTATTAATAATAGTTTATTAATTTTTTATTGATCATTATTATAATATCTATTAATGAAATTATTTATATTGAGTTTACATTATATATTATTATTAAGATTATTATTACTGATTATTATACTCACATTTAAAAATAATTAAAAATTATTATAATTTCAAAGGTTATAACCTTCAAAAATTAAAAAAAAATCAAAAGATTAAATTTTTTATTTTTTAATTTTTTAAATAAAAACTATAAATCACTAAAGGCCTAAACACTTAAATCACTAAACCCCAAAACACCTAAATACTTAAACCATTAAAATTGTATATCCTGGGTAATAAATAATAAATATCTATTTTATTTGTATTCATTATAATTTTAAATATTCATTTTAATTATTTATTTGTTTATTTTTATAGAATTATAAATTAAAAATTAATTATGAGGAACACAAATATAATTTAAAATATTTACTTTTAATAACAAAAAATATAAACTTATAAAAAGAAACAAAACATCAAAGAAAGTATTATTTTGTAATATATTTTATTTTGATTTTGAATAAATTTACGTTTTGCAAATATATTTAAAATAATATCTATCTTATTAATAATAGTTTATTAATTTATTTTTTGATCATTAATATAATATATTTCAATATAATTGTTTATATTGAATTTACATGAAATATAATTATTATGATTATCATAACTAAATATAGTATTCACATATAAAAAGAATTTAAAAATTGTTATATTTTCAAAGTTTGAGAAAAAATAACAAAAATAAATTTTTTGTGATATCATTGTTTAAATACAACTTATAAACCATTAAATGCCTAAATACTTAAATCAATAACTTCTAAATCTCGAAAACCCTAAATAGATAAATTTTTTAAACATGTATATCCTAAATAATAAATAATAAATCTCATTTTTATTTTTTCCATTATAATTTTAAATCTTCATTTTAATTATTTATTTGTTTATTTTTATATAAATATTAATTACAATATAAATTATAAGTTATACAAAAATAATTTATATAAATTATTTTTCAACAAAAAAATATAGATAAGCTTAAAAAAGGAAGAAACAAATTAAAAACAAAAAAAAATACTATATAGTAATATATTTTGCTTTGTTTTTGAATCATTTTAGGTTTTGTAATTATATTTTAATTGATATCTAACTTATTAATAATAGATTATTAATTTATGTTTTGATCATTATTCGAATATTTATCAATAAAAATGTTTATATTGAATTTATATGATATATAAATAGAATAATTATTATAACTAAATATTGTATTTACTTTTGAAAAAAGTTTTAAAATTTTTATATTTTCAAAGATGGTAACTTTTGAACATGTGAAAAAATAAAAAAATATTTTTTTTGTTATTTCATCGTTTAAATAAAACCTATAAATCACTAAATGCCTAATCACTTAAATCACTAAACTACAAAATCCCGATACCCCTATATAGATAATTTTTTAAACCGGTATACCCTAAATAATAATTAATAAATCTCATATTAATTTGTTTCATTATAATTTAAAAAATTCATTTTGATTGTTTAGTTTTTTATTTTTATATATGTATTACTTATAAAATAAATTATGAGTTAAAAATACAATTTATAAAAATTATTTTTAATCAAAAAATTGATAAGCTTATAAAAAGAATAAAAATTTAAAAACAAATAATTATTATTTAGTAATATATTTTGCTTTGATTCTGAATCAGTTTAGGTTTTGATATTATATTTTAAGTAATATCAATCTTTATCATAATAGATTTTTAATTTATTTTTTGATAATTATTAGAATATCTATGAATAAAATTGTTTATATTGAATTTATATGATATATAATTATTATGATTATTATAAATAAATATTGTATTCAATTTTGAAAAAAATTTAAAAATTATTATATTTTTAAATGTTTTAATCTTAAAAAATAAAAAAGAATACAAAAAATAAATTTTTTGTTATTTCTTTTTTAAATAAAACCTATAGACCACTAAATGTTTACATACTTAAATTAGTAGTTCTTAAAACCCGAAACCCCTAAATACATAAACCTTATAATAGCTGTATACTATTTAATAAATAATAAATCTCATTTTTTTTATTTATTATAATTTTAAATATTCATTTTAATTATTTATATTTTAATTTTTAGAAAAATTAATTACAAAATAAATTTCGATTGAGACAGATATTATTTAAATAATTTATTTTTAATCATAAAAGAATATAAGCTTATAAAAAGATGGAAAATTTTAAAAATTAAATATTATTATTTACTAATATATTTTTATTTGATTTTGAATCATTTAGTGTTATGTAAATATATTTTAATTAATATTTAAATTATTAATAATAGTTTATTAATTTAATTTTTATCATTATTATAATATCTATCATTAAAAATATTTATATTGAATTAATATGATATATAATTAATAAGATTAATATAATTATACATGGTATTCACATTTCAAAAGATTTTAAAAATTATTTTATTTTTAAAGGTTATAACCTTTCAAAATCTAAAAAAAATCAAAAAAAAAATTTTAATTTTTATTATATAAATAAAACCTATATACCATTAAATGCCTAAAATCATAAATTGCTAAACTCCTAAATGACAAAACTTATAAATAATCGATCCATAAAATGATATACCATATATAATTGTTGGACAATTGTGCTTCCACGGTAGTGAGATTGAGATAAGAAACATAGAAACAATAGAAAAAAAAAGCAATATATATATATCCCAATTCAGCAACCATCCATGATAGAATCAAAAACGAGAAATAAACACCGAAAATATTGGGGTTTGCTAGTCGCCTAGTATGATTAGCTAAATCCGCCAGAAAATGATTATGCATTACATATTAATGCAACAGAAATGTTTTACAGTATGTAGCACACAGATAGTCGCAATAAAGCACAAAGAGAGAAGAGAGAGAGATGATGAACAGTTCAACGGATCCAAAAACAGCCAGCCGAAAATAAATTACAAACCATTTTATATTAAAATTTCTCTCGGTTCATTTAACCAGAGCGGGCCGGATCATAAGACGGGTCAGGCTCTACTCCAATTTTGGCCCACTGTCCAGTTAGAGAGACCTCCATTATTGTGCTACTGCTGCATCCCCGGCCTCTTAATATTTCCTTTCCTACACATACATGAAAATATTAAAAAAGAAAAAAATATATGGTTATATAAACAGATTATCAAAAAATAAATTAAATATACCGCAATAATAAATCTTAAATCTCTTTTTAATTTGTATTCAATATAAATAACACCTATAAACCACTAAATGTATACACAGTTAAATCAGTAAACTCTTAAACCCCATAATCACAAAATACATAAACCATTAAACCACTATATACTACTTAATAATTAATATATCTAATTTTTAATTTTATTTCATATAATTTTAAATATTCATTTTAATTATTTATTAGTTTATTGTTATAGAAATATTTATTACAAAATAAATTATGAGAGCGAAAAATATAATTTAAAAATATATATGCTTATAAAAGAAGTAAAAATTTAAAAAAAATAAATTTTTATCCAGAAATATATTTTACTATAATTTGAATCAATTTGGGTTTTGTAATTATTTTTTAAATATTATCTATCTTAATATCAATAGTTTATAAATTTAATTTTGATCATTAATATAATATATATTAATAAAATTGTTTATTGAATTTATATGATATATAATTATTAATATTATTATAAATAAGAATTGTATTCACATTTAAAAAAAATTGAAATATTATTATATTTTCAAAGGTTATAACCTATCAAAATGAAAAAAAATTATAGAAATTTTTTTTGATATTTTATTTTTTTAAATAAAATGTATAAACCACTAAAAGCCTAAAAACATAAATCGCTAAAATCCTAAATTAAAAAACCTCTAAATACTTAAACCATTAAACTAGTATACAGTAATAATAAACCATAAATCTCTTTTTAAATTTTATTCAGTATAATTTTAAATTTTTATTTTAATTATTTATCAGTTTATTTTTATAGAAATATTAATTACAAAATAAATTATTAGTGAGATAGATCTAATTTAAATTAAAACACTATCACTGAATAATAAATAATAAATCTCATTTTTTTCATTATAATTTTAAATATTCATTTTAATTATATATTTGTTTATTTATATATAAATATTAATTACAAAATAAAGTGAGCTAGACAAAAATAATTTATATAAATTATTTTTCATCAAAAAATTATAAATAAACTTTTTAAAATAAAAAAAATTTCCAAAATAGAAAATTATTATATAGTAATATATTTTGCTTTGCTTCTAAATCATTTTAGGTTTTGTAATTATATTTTAATTGATATCTATCTTATTAATAATAGATTATTAATATATTATTTGATCATTATTATAATATTTATCAATAAAATTGTTTATATTGAATTTACATGATAAATAATTATAAATATTATTATAACTAAATATTATATTTACATTTGAAAATAATTTAAAAATTATTATATTTTTAAAGGTTATCAACTTTGAAAATGAAATAGAAACACAAAAATAAATTTTTTGTTATTTATTGTTTATATAAAACTTATCAACTACTAAATGCCTAAACGCTTAAATCATTAAACTTCTAAACCCCAAAACTATAAAACCCTTAAATACATACACATTTAAACCATCTTTAAATGTTCAAGCATTTATAAATAATATATAAATATCTATCAATAAATAATAGTTTATGAATTTATTTTTTGATCATTGCTATATTTATATTTATATTAAGTTTATTAATATCTATCAATAAAATTGTTTATTTTTAATTTACATGATATATAATTATTAAGTTTATTATAACTAAATATTGTATTCACATTTGAAAAAAATTTAAAAATTATTATTTTTATAAAGGTTATAACCTTCAAAATTTATAAAAAATTTGAAAAATAATTTTTTATTTTTTCATTATTTAAATAAAACATATAAACTACTAAATGAATAAACAATTGAATCACTAAATTCCTAAACTCTTTAATACTTAAACCATTAAACTAGTATACCCTAAATAATTAATCATAAATCTCATTTTTATTTGTATTCATTATAAATTTAATATTCATTTTAATTATATATTTGTTTATTTTTATAGAAATATTAATTGCAATATAAAATTATTAATGAGATAAAAATAATTTAAATAATTTATCTTCATCAAAAAAATTTATAAGCTTATTAAAAGAATCAAAAATTTAAAAATAAAAAATTATTATTTACTAATATATTTTACTTTGATTATGAATCATTTTAGGTTTTGCAAATATATTTTAATTAATATCTATCTTATTAATATTTATTTATTAATCTATTTTATGATCAATATTATAATGTCGATCAATAAAATTAATTATATTGAATTTACATGATATTTAATTTTTATGATTATTATAATTAAATATTGTATGAACATTTGAAAAAAAATTAAAAATTATAATATTTTCAATGGTTATAACATTGAAAATGAGAAAAAATCATAAAAATAATTTTTTTATTATTTAATTATTTAAATAAAACTTATAAACCACAAAATACCTAAATACTTAAATTACTAAACTCCTAAACCCTGATACTTCTGCACCACAAACACATAGCGACAGACCACTGTATACACGTGCACATATTCTTTCCATTTTGGGGTAGCATTTAGAGGGGCCAACAAGTTTGGAAGCTGCCAGAAGTATGGGCCACCAGCTTGTAGAGGGCCCCACTAGCAAGCTGGGATGATAACATTTAGACAACTGATGAGACCGAGCAAAGTGGTCTGGGAGTAAACCGATGAGTAGCTAGGAGTGGGTCCCACTAGCCTTATCAGGCAGCATGGAGGGCCACCCAACAGTCGCCCAACAAGAGTAGCAGGTAATCCATGATTAATTGGAGAATCGGCAAAATCCAAAGCATCACCAAGCACGGCCAGTAAGCAATGGAGTCCAGACCAGCCACACGGGAGAGAAAGATTCAAACTTGTAGTTTATGTTTGTAGTCTTATTTGTATTTTGGACTTGTATGCACCATGTACTTGTAGAGACTGGATCATGACATACTCACACACACGATCTTTTCTGTTCTCTATGTAGCATGCAATGAGGGCGACTGGACTCATGAGTATCTCTAAGTGGGGCCCATTAATGCATTTTGTTAATATACATTAGGCGATGCTACACTCCCGGGAGTAGAAGACCTATCTTTATAGCATTTTGTAATTTTACTTGTATTCTAGCTTGGTTGTACGCGTATATAATTAGACTATGAGATGGACCTCATCACACGTGCACGCCGATGTATGCATATTTTTTGATATTTTGTCGGTGCAACATACAGCCACTTCTTGGAGCTCGAGGAAGAAGCATTCTTACCCAAGAGATACTTCTTTGAGGATCATTGTAGCAAAAGAATGCGTTATTCAAAGCTGAGAATAAATTCACAAAGTCCCGTAGATATGGAATTGTGGATTTATGGGAATTCAATTTTACATGTATTCCATTGCATAGCAATGGCATAGGAAATGATTGATGCTTCATGTCACACACATGCACAATCTAATATTTGCATACTTTTAATCTGGTGCATCATTCATGTTCCTCCGAAAGGCTTGGAGAAAACCGAATGGAAAGGATGCAGTGCACATAATGACTCAATGCCAACTCTGATTTCCAGGAATGCCAGGTGATTTTGTTATATTCGTACGCTTGGAATTATTAGGCATTATGTTTTTTTATGTATTTTATGCATAGAATCATTAAGGTGCATAGGATTTGGTGGGCTGCCCTAAATTAGTCAGCTTTTTAGTCTCTTGTAAGTTGTGTCCCTAAATGATAAATAAAGCGTGTATTTTCCAAAAAAAAACCATAAACCCTAAACTTTAAATCCTAAACCTTAAACCATAAACTATAACCCTAATCCATAAATCCTAAATCCTAAATCTCATGTTTTGCATTTTTATAATCAAATGACTAAGTGTTAAATTTAAATTGAAATTCAGAACTTTTAGGAATGCCACACATTTATCTTTTTGTATATGTAACACAAAGTCATGACTCAAGGGGTGATTTATGGATTCAGTCTCTTTCTTGCTTTAGATTTTTGTAGCCAGTAGCAATGGTCATGATTGTATATTTTGTCTCTAGAGCACAAAATCATATCGATGATAATATGCCATAACTTGTGTCTCTCTATTGAACATATTATTATGGCACTAAGAATGATTAGAATACATATTTAATCACTATAATACAGGGTCACATAATGGATATTACCATAGCTTGTGCATTTTATCTTTATATTGCAAAGTCATTGCACTAGGAATGATTATAACTTTGGACATTCCTCAAGAGCAAAAGTCATGACCCTAGAAATAGTTAAAGCTCGAGTACTACTCTTAATAACTTTCTATAGCTAAAATTCTTGGGATTGGAAATATCACTATGGCTTTTTCCTTTGATTTGTGACCTCAAGTGTCCATATGCAAGACTAATATTTTGAGCAATAATTAAAACCTTTATATATTTGAATAAGATTCATTTATGCCTTTTTGGGTTTTGTGAGCTTGTATACACAACTCATTAAATATAAAAAGAAAGAAATGATACTTTTCATTTCCATAAGGATATAAACAAAAGGCTTAGCCATGCCAATAGAATAAATTTTTTGATCCTTGATTGAAAGAGAGCCCATACTTCTTGCCCTACTCAAGCCACTCTAGACTAGTTTTTTCTAATAGGCTACAAGGTGGTTATTTTTTTAGAGGTGAACTATGTTTTAAAAAAATTGCTATGAGTGTATGCAAGAGTGATATTTTAAAAGAAATTACAATAATCATTATAAATAGCATCCTCAACAACTAGCTATTTCAACACATAGGTGTACAACTTAGGTTTAGTCTGTTAGCATACATGAGTCAAATTACCTTTGATAGCCCAGTGATTCAAGATCAAATATGATTAGACATAATAGAGATAAAGTAAAAGCTCATATTATTTTGGTTAGATATTTAGAAATCATTCTAGAGTTGAGAGTTGAACAAAATAAATTATTTTAATTATTTAGTATAATTTTAATTTTTATTTTAATTATTTTGAGTATTTTTATAGAAATATTAATTACAAAATAAATTATTAGTGAGATAGATCTAATTTAAATTAAACTGGTATATCCTAAATAATAAATAATAAATAATAAATCTCATTTTTTTTTCATTTTAATTTTAAATATTCAAATTTAATTATTTATTTGTTTATTTTTATATAAATATTAATTTCAAAATAAATTATGAGTTGCACAAATATAATTTATATAAATTATTTTTCATCAAAATAATATAGATAAACTTTTTAAAAGAAAAAAAGATTTCAAAACAAAAAATTATTATATAGTAATATATTTTGCTTTGCTTCTAAATCATTTTAGGTTTTGTAAATATATTTTAATTGATATCTATATTATTAATAATAGATTATTAAAATATTTTTTCATCATTATTAGAATATTTATCAATAAAAATGTTTATATTGAATTTATATGATATAAAATATAATGATTATTATAACTAAATATTGAATTCACATTTGAAAAAAATTTTAAAATTATTATATATTCAAAGGTTATAACCTTATAAAATGAGAAAAAATTATAAAAATAAATTTTTTGTTATTTCTTTTTTTAAATAAAACTTATAGATCATTAAATGCTTACTTGCTTAAATCAGTAAGCTCATAAATCCCGAAACCCCTAAATACATAAACCTTTTAACAGCTATATACATAAATATTATTTAGTAACATATTTTGATTTGATTTTGAATCATTTTGTGGTATGTAAATATATTTTAATTAATATTAATATTTTAATTTATATCTATCATATTAATAATAATTTTTTAATTTATTTTTTCATAATTGATATAATATTATCAATAAAATTGTTTATATTTACTTTATATTATATATATTTATAATAATTATTTTTACTAAATAATGTATTCACATTTTTAAAAAATTTTAAAATTATTATATTTTCAAATGTTATGACATTTGAAAATTTGAAAAAATATCAAAAATAAATTTTTTGTTATTTCATAGTTTAAATAAAACCTATAAACCATTAAATGCCTAAATACTTAAATTAATAACTTCTAAATCTCGAAAACCATAAATAGATAAAATTTTTAAATAGGTATATCCTAAATAATAAATAATTAATCTCATTTTATTTTTTTTTCATTTTAATTTTAAATATTTATTTTAATTATTTATTTGTTTATTTTTATATAAATATTAATTACAAAATAAATTATAAGTTAGACAAATATAATATATATAAAATATTTTTCAACAAAAAAATATAAATAAACTTATTAAAAGAAAAAAAAATTAAAAACAAAAAATTATTATATAGTAATATATTTTATTTTGTTTCTAAATAATTTTAGGTTTTGTAATTATTATAACTAAATATTTTATTCACTTTTGAAAAAAATTTTAAAATTATTATATTTTCAAAAATTATAACCTTTGAACATGTGAAAAAAAAATATTTTTTTTATTATTTCATTGTTTAAATAAAATCTATAAATCACTAAATGCCTAAACACTTAAATAACTATACTACAAAATCTCGATACTTCTATATAGATAATCATTTAAATGGGTTGACCCTAAATAATATTTAATAAATCTCATTTTTATTTGTTTTCATTATAATTTAAAAAATTCATTTTGATTGTTTAGTTTTTTATTTATATATATATATATAAATTATAAAATAAATTATGAGTTAAAAATATAATTTATAAAAATTATTTTTCATCAAAAAATAGATAAGCTTATAAAAAAAATAAAAATTTAAAAACAAATAAATAATATTAAGTAATATATTTTGCTTTGCTTTTGAATCATTTTAGGTTTTGATATTATATTTTATGTAATATCAATCTTATTCATAATAGATTTTTAATTTATATTTTGATAATTGTTAGAATAAATATCAATAAAATTATTTATATTGAATTTATATGATATATAATAATTATTATTATTATAAATAAATATTTCTTCACTTTTGAAAAAAATTTAAAAATTATTATATTTTCAAAGGTAATAACCTTTGAAAATATCAAAAAATAATAAAAAAATTTTTATTTATTTTTTTCAAATAAAACCTATATACCATTAAATGCATATATAGTTAAATCAGTAAACTCCTAAACCCCGTAATGCCTAAATACATAACCCATTAAACTGCTATATACTACTTAATAATAAATATATCTAATTTTTATTTTTATTTATTATAATTTTAAATATTCATTTTAATATTTTATTAGTTTATTTTTATAGAATATTTATTACAAAATAAATTATGAGTGCGACAAATATAATTTAATTAATTTATTTTTAATAAAAAATAATATACTCTTATGAAATAAGTAGAAATTTTAAAATTAAAAATTATTAACCAGTAATATATTTTACTTTAATTTTGAATCAATTTAGGTTCTGTAAATATTTTTTAATTACTACCTATCTTTTTATTAATAGTTTATTCATTTAATTTTTGATCATTTTTATATTATCTATCAATAAAATTGTTTGTATTGAATTTATATGATATATAATTATTAATATTATTAAAACTAAATATTGTATTCACATTTCAAAAATTGTAAATATTATAATATTTTCAAAGGTTATAACCTATGAAAATGATAACAAATTATAGAAATTTTTTTTTGTTATTTTATTTTTTTATATAAAACCTATAAACCACTAAAATCTTAAAAACATAAATCGCTAAACTCCTAACAATAAAAATCTCTAAACACTTAAACTATTAAACTGGTATACATTAATAATAAATCTTAAATCTCATTTTAATTTTTATTCATTATAATTTTAAATTTTTATTTTAATTATTTATAAATTTATTTTTATAGAAATATTAATTACAAAATAAATTATTAGTGAGATGGATCTAATTTAAATTGAACCGGTATCCCAAAATAATAAATAATAAATAATATAATAAAATAATAATAAATAATAAATCTCATTTTTTTTTCATTATAATTTTAAATATTCATTTTAATTATTTATTTGTTTATTTATATATAAATATTAATTAAAAAATAAATTATGAGATAGACAAATATAATTTATAATAATTATATTTCCTTAAAAAAATATAGATAAACTTATTAAAAGATGAAAAAATTCAAAAACAAAAAATTATTATATAGTAATATATTTTTCTTTGCTTGTGAATCATTTCATGTTTTGTAATTATATTTTAATTAATATCTATCTTATTTTTAATGGATTATTAATTTATTTTTTGATTATTATTAGAATATTTATCAATAAAATTGTTTATATTGAATTTATATAATATATAAATATAATGATTAGTATAACTAAATATTGTATTCACATTTTAAAAAAATTTAAAAATTATTATATTTTCAAAGGTTATGGCCTTTTAAAATATCAAAAAATAATAAAAATAAATTTTTTGTTATTTAAATTTTTTAAAATAAAACCTATAACCCACTAAATGCTAGGGGTGCTCATGGGATGGGACGGAATGGGGATTACAAATCTCCAGTCCCTTCCCACAGTTCGGCAATTTTTTTTTCAAGATCTAGATCTGTCCCATAGGTTGAAAATATCAGGATGGGATGAGACGTAGAAAGGGGATTTTCGTTAGGAGCAAACGGTTCCAGGACGGAATGGAGTTCGAACATTTTTTCAATTTATTTTCTTCAAACCGGCCATGTTAGTTCATGTCGAAACCTTTTGTTATACCATCTATCATTCCTTAGTTATGTATCTTTGAAACTTTAATTGGGCAAATTTTGTTTTGTCAAATAGGCTGAATACTGCAAACGAGTTCCATTACATTGTCAAAAGCTTTGATGTGCAGAAAAGGATAGAAATGTTAAATAGAACGGGACCGAGTTGTGTGCTTAATTTGGTTCTTTGTTTTTTCACAAGTTGGCTTTGTTCAGCCGAGTGAACGTTAACCATAATAGCAATACTACATTTTTTAAACAATTACTTAAAATATTAAGGAATAGCTAAAGATGACCACAAACATTGGTTGCATCAATTACTACTTTAGTAATTGCTAAAATTAGTCAGCTTAATATAACAAAAAAATACAACTAATAACACCCATGATAATAATCATTTCAAAGGTTCGTCCCAGAATAGCAACGAAAATCCAAACCCATTTAATTATCTCTTCTACAACTCCTCCCTCTTCTTCCTCCACTGAAGAAGGACAACCAAAGATGAAAATGTGTTAATCATGTAGATTCGTAGTCCACAGCAGATGCTTTGATAGCTAATACAATTCCTCACCACAATTCTAAGTGTACTTAACCTTGAGATATTTGAGCTTATATCTTGGATCCAACACTACTGCTACAAAAAGCATAATATTTGTTGACTGAAGACAACCCGAATATTTGTTGAATTTATGCCTCATTTTCATACCCATTTCAGACACCATTGTATCTCTACTATTTTCACAAAGCTCAATTTTTTTTCAAAATTCGAATAATCTTAGGAAAATAAACACTAAAGGTAGAATATTATGAGCCAGAAAATTTACAAGTTACCTCATAAAAAGTTTTCAAGAAATGAGCCAAAATTTCGGCATTTGTTAAGTCTCTCTCAGTTGGAACATTTGAACCAAACTCCTTCAAAAACCTTTTTACTTTATCCTCCAACTTATCAAATTCTTTTTGATATTTTATATCAGTTTGTAGCATCAAATAAGTAGAATTCCATCTTGTAGGACAATCTAATTGCAATGAAGATCCATATATAAAGTTTCTTCTTCAATACATAACTTAAACATATCTAATCTTTTAGGACTGCTCCTCACATATATCACCACACCTGTAATTTTTTGAATAGCACCCCAACTACTGCAATGCCATCTCTGACAATTAAGTTTGGATATGAGCACAACATCTCATATGAAAATGCTCGCCTCTCAAAGGTACAACACTTTTCTTCACAAGCCTTTTTTTCAATTGTTCAACTGCAACATCATTATTTGATGCATTGTCAATAGTAATGCACATCAACTTTCTCAAACCCAATTAATTCATGCAAAACTCAATAGCATTTCTAATATTAACTCCAGAATGACTTTTAATTACACAAAAGTTCAAAAGCCTTTTATGCATATTCCATTGAAAATCAATGGAATGAACAGTCAAACATATATAAGACAAATTTTGAATGCTAGTCCAAGTGTCGGTAGTCAATGAAACTCTACAATAATGAGATGATATGCTATCAAATAATTTCTTCTTTTCCTTCACAAACAAAGAAAAATAATCCCTCAATATAGTGTGCCTAGATGGAATTTTAAATTGAGGCACACTAACTTCACAAAACTCCTTAAACTCATCCCTCTCAACAAAACAAAAAGAAAATTCATCTTTTATGATCTTTTTCACCAAAGCCTCCCTAACTAGTTGTTGATCAAATTGCCAACAAGTTAATTTGTTATCCTCTGAATTAGTACCTTTAGTGAAACTCAACAAAGATTGTGACTTGTCTTTACCTATGTGAGCTTCTATTAATTATTTTTTGTGTGGAAATTTCCAAGTCTTTCTCAAGTATTTCCATAAACCCGAAGTACCTTGATCACTTTTTGCCAAGTATTCTTTCCTTCACCATATACAAGCTACCCTACCAGTTTCATTTCCCTCTGAATCAACTAATATCTCATAAGTTTCCCAAATAGCAGACTTATACTTTTTACGAGCTTGAGGTTTAGATGTACAGTGACTTTATTTTACAATTAGAATTAAAGAACATGCCATAATAATAGAAGGGTTGGTGAAAGGATGATGATTGGATTTACTAGTCCTTTGATAATTTGAGATGTGATCATCTTCAATTTAATGTATTTTTGTTTACCGCTGGATTGTGCCATCTGCATTGCCATTAATTAATATGATATTTTAAGCATAAATACATATAAATATTTAAAACAAGCAAGCTCTACAAAACTAACTGTAAAACATTTAGCCCACTCATTCGGCCCAACCACAACTACCACAACCAATACTCAACAAAACTGATCGAGACACATAATAATAATAATTAATCACTCAATTCTCGTCAAAAAAACAAACCAAAAGGCTGGTGGCATCTGAGACATGGTTGAGGCAACCAGAAGTGAGACGGACAAGGGCTGGACCTAACTGAACATGGTGGGAATGGCGTGAGATGGCATGGAACTCGTCAGAATAGCAATAGGTGTGTCTGAATTGGATGGGCCGTAGTGGAATTGGTGGCATGTCCATGTTATATATATATGTATATATATTTTTTTTCTGGTTGTAGTATAGGTTTTTTAGGACGAGATGGTTCTCGGGATGGATATTGGTTAAGATCCGGAACCAGCCCAAAAGAAAAAATACATGACATTACGGGACGGTAAAAGTCAAAGTCAATGGATTTTCTCAGTCCCGATTCTTTCGGGACAATACTTAAGGTCGCGTCATGAATCTCCGAGTCCCATGAGCAGCCCTACTAAATACATGTAAAGTTAAATCAGCAAACTCCTAAACCCCGTCATACCTAAATACAGAAACCATTAAACCGCTAAATACTACTTAATAATTAATAAATCTAATTTTTATTGCTATTTATTATATTTTTAAATATTCATTTTAATTATTTATTAGTGTATTTATTTAGTAATATTTATTACAAATTAAATTATGAGTGGGACAAATATAATTTAAATAATATATTATTTATTTAATAAAAATATACGCTTATAAAAGAAGTATAAATTTAAAAATTAAAAATTATAATCAAGTAATATAAGTTACTTTAATTTTGAATCAATTTGGGTTTTGTAAATATTTTTTAATTAATATCTATCTTAATATTAATAGTTTATAAATTTAAATTTTGATCATTATTATAATATCTATCAATAAAATTATTTATATTAAATTTATATGATATATAATTATTAATATTATTATAACAAAATATTGTATTAAAATTTCAAAAAATTTTAAATATTATTATATTTTCAAATGTTATGACCAATTAAAATGATAAAAAATTATAGAAATTTTTTTTGTTATTTTATTTGTATAAATAAAACCTATAAACCACTAAAAGCCTAAAAACAAAAATCGCTAAACTCTTAACGACAAAAGTTATTAATACATAAATTATTAAACTAGTATACATTAAAAATAAATCATAAATCTCATTTTAATTTTTATTCAGTATAATTTTAAATTTTTATTTTAATTAGTTACCAATTTATTTTATAGAAATATTAATTACAAAATAAATTATTAGTTAGACAGATCTAATTTAAATTAAACCGGTATCCCTAAATAATAAATAATAAAATCATTTTTTTTCATTATAATTTTAAATATTCATTTTAATTATTTATTTGTTTATTTATATATAAATATTAATTACAAAATAAATTAAGTTAGACAAATATAATTTATATAAATTATTTTTCATCAAAAAATTATTGATAAACTTTTTAAAAGAAAAAAAAAATTCAAAACAAAAAATTATTATATAGTAATATATTTTGCTTTTCTTCTGAATCATTTTAGGTTTTGTAATTATATTTTAATTGATATGTATCTTATTAATAATAGATTATTAATTTATTTTTTGATCATTATTAGAATATTTATCAATAAAATTGTTTATATTGAATTTATATGATATATAAATATAATGATTATTATAACTAAATATTGTATTCACATTTAAAAAAAAATTAAAAATTATTATATTTTCAAAGGGTATAAACTTTGAAAATATCAAAAAATAATAAAAATAAATTTTTTATAATTTTATTTTTTTAATAAAACCTATAAACCACTAAATGCTTACACATTTAAATCAGTAAATTCCTAAACCTCATAATGCCAAAATACATAAACCATTAAACCACTATATACTACTTAATAATTAATAAAACTATTTTTTATTCTTAATTATTATAATTTTAAATATTCATTTTAATTATTTATTAGTTTATTTTTATAGAAATATTTATTACAAATTAAATTATGAGTGCGACATATATATTTTAATTAATTTATTTTTAATCAAAAAAATATATGCTTATAAAAGAAATAAAAATTTAAAAATTAAAAATTATTATCTAGTAATATATTTTACTTTAATTTTGAATCAATTTAGGTTTTGTAGATATATTTTAATTAATATCAATCTTTTTATTAATAGGTTATTAATTTAAATTTTGATCATTATTATATTACCTATCAATAACATTATTTATATTGAATTTATATGATAAATAATTATTAATATTATTATAACTAAATAATGTATTCACATTTCAAAAAATTTTAAATATTATTATATTTTCAAAGGTTATAACCTATGAAAATGAGAAAAAATTACAATTTTTTTTGTTATTTTATTGTTTTAATAAAACCTAAAACCACTAAATGCCTAAAAACAAAAATTGCTAAACTCTAAAACAACAAAACCTATAAATACTTAAACCATTAAATAGGTGTACATTAATAACAAATAAAAATTATCGATTTAATTTTTATTAAGTATATTTTTAAATTTTTATTTTAATTATTTATCAGTTTATTTTTATAGAAATATTAATTATAAAATAAATTATTAGTGAGACAGATCTAATTTAAATAATTTATTTTTCATCAAAAAAAATATATATCCTTATAAAAAGAGGCAAAATTTTAAAAACAAAAATTTATTATTTAGTAATATATTTTATTTTTATTTTGAATCATTTTAGATTTTTCAATTATATTTTAAATTATATGATTATTATTAATAATAGTTTTTAATTTTTTATTGATCATTATTATAATATGTATTAATAAAATTATTTATATTGAGTTTACATTATATATAATTATTAAGATTATTATAACTAAAGATTATATTCACATTTAAAAAAAATTAAAAATTATTATATTTTCTAAGTTTATAAACTTTAAAAATTAACAAAAATCAAAAAATTAAATTTTTTTATTTTTTCATTCTTTAAATAAAAACTATAAATCACTAAAGGCCTAAAAACATAAATTACTAAACCCGAAAATACCTAAATACATAAACCATTAAACTAGTATATCCAAAATAATAAATAATGACTCTCTATTTTATTTGTATTCATTACAGTTTTAAATATTCATTTTAATTATTTATTAGTTTATTTTTATAGAATTATAAATTTAAAATAAATTATGAGGAAGATGAATATAATTTAAAATATAAACTTATAAAAAGAAGCAAAACAACAAAAAAAATATTATTTAGTAATATATTTTAATTTGTTTTTGAATAAATTTATGTTTTGCAAATATATTTTAAAAAATATCTATCTTATTAATAATAGTTTATTAATTTATTTCTTTATCATTAATATAATATCTATCAATATAATTGTTTATATTGAATTTACATGATATATAATTATTAAGATTATCATAACTAAATATAGTATTCACATATAAAAAAAATTTAAAAAATTGTTATATTTTCAAAGATTCATAAGCTTCAAAAATGATAAAAAATAACAAAAATAATTTTTTTGTTATATTATTGTTTAAATTAAACTTATAAACCATTAAATGCCGAAATACATAAATTTCTAAACTCCTAGATCCTCTGAAGCCTCTAAACACCTAAACCTTTAAACTCATAAACTTTAAATATAATTTAAATAATTTATAGAAATATTAATTACAAAATAAATTATGAGTGAAAAATATAATTTAAATAATATATTTTTCATCAAAAAAATATATAAGCATATAAAATGATGCAAAAACTAAAAAAAAATTATTATTTAGTACTAAATTTTACTTTGATTTTGAATCATTTTAGGTTTTTTAATTATATTTTAATTTATATCTATCATATTAATAATAGTTTATTAATTTATTTTTTGATAATTGATTTAATATTTATCAATAAAATTGTTTATATTTATTTTATATTATATATAGTTATAATAATTATTATTACTAAATATCGTATTCACAAATTTAAATAAATTTTAAAATTATTATATTTTCAAATGTTATGACATTTGAAAATTAGAAAAAATATCATAAATAAATTTTGTATTAATTAATTATTTAAATAAAACCTATAAACCATTAAATGCCTAAATACTTAAAGCATTATCTTCTAAATCTCGAAAAGCCTAAATAAATAAATTTTTTAAACAGGTAAATCCTAAATAATAAATAATAAATCTCATTTTTATTTTTTCTTTATAATTTTAAATATTCTTTTTATTTATTTATTTGTTTAATTTTATATTAATATTAATACAAAATAAATTATAAGTTAGAAAAATATAATTTATATGAATTATTTTTCAACAAAAAAATATAAATAAACTTATTAAAAGAAGAAAAAAATTTTAAAAAATTATTATATAGTAATATATTTTACTTTGTTTCTGAATCATTTTAGGTTTTGTAATTATATTTTAATTAATATCTAACTTTTTAAAAATAAATTATTAATTTATTTTTAGATAATTATTAAAATATCTTTTAATAAAATTGTTTATATTGAATTTATATGATATATAATTATTATGATTATTATAAATAAATATTTATTTACTTTTGAAAAAATTTAAAAATTATTATATTTTCAAAGGTTATAATCTTTGAAAATATCAAAAATAAAAAAAATAATTTTTTTTATTTTTTTTCTAAAATAAAACCTATAAACCACTAAATGCAGACATATTTAAATTAGTAAACTTTTAAACCCTGTAATGCCTAAATACATAAACCATTAAACTTCTATATACTACTTAATAATTAATAAATATAATTTTTATTTCTATGTATTATAATTTTAAATATTCATTTTAGTTATTTATTAGTTTATATTTATAGAAATATTTATTACAAATTAAATTATGAGAGCGACATATATATTTTAATTATTTATTTTTAATCAAAAAAAATATATGCTTATAAAAGAAGTAAAAATTTAAAAATTAAAAATTATTAACCAGTAATATATTTTACTTTAATTTTCAATCAATTTGGGTTTTGTAAATATTTTTTAATTAATATCAATCTTTTTATTAATAGTTTATTAATTTAAATTTGATCATTATTATATTATCTATCAATAAAATTGTTTATATTGAATTTATATGATATATAATTATTAATATTATTATAACTAAATATATTATTCACATTTCAAAAAATTTTAAATATTATTATATTTTCAAAGGTTATGACCTATGAAAATGAGAAAAAATTACAAATTTTTTTTTGTTATTTTATTGTTAAAGTAAAAACTATAAACCACTAAATACCTAAAAACATAAATTGCTAAACTTCTAAATGACAAAACCTTTAAATAATTAAACTATTAAATAGGTGTACATTAATAAAAAATAAAAATTATCGATTTAATTTTTATTAAGTATATTTTTAAATTTTTATTTTAATTATTTATCAGTTTATTTTTATAGAAATATTAATTACAAAATAAATTATTAGTGAGATAGATCTAATTTAAATAATTTATTTTTCATCAAAAAAAATATATATCCTTATAAAAAGAGGCAAAATTTTTAAAACAAAAATTTATTTTTTAGTAATATATATTATTTTTATTTTGAATCATTTTAGATTTTGCAATTATATTTTAATTTATATCATTCTTATTAATATTTGTTTATTAATTTTTTTTGATCATTATTATAATATTTATTAATAAAATTATTTATATCGAGTTTACATTATATATAATTATAAAGATTATTATTACTGAATATTATATTCACATTTAAAAAAATTAAAAATTATTATAATTTCAAAGGTTATAACCTTGAAAAATTAAAAAAAAATAAGAAAATTAAATTTTTTATATTTTCATTCTATAAATAAAAACTATAAATCACATAAGGCCTAAACACTTAAATCACTAAACCCCAAAACACCAAAATACTTAAACCATTAAATTAGTCTATCCTGAATAATAAATAATAAATCTCTATTTTATTTGTATTCATTATAATTTTAAATATTCATATTTATTATTTATTAGTTTATTTTTATAGAATTATAAATTAAAAATAAATTATGAGGAAGACATATATAATTTAAATAATTTACTTTTAATAACAAAAAATATAAACTTATAAAAAGAAGCAAAACATTAAAGAAAGTATTATTTTGTAATATATTTAACTTTGATTTTGAATAAATTTATGTTTTGCAAATATATTTTATAAAATATCTATCTATTTAATAATAGTTTATCAATTTATTTGTTGATCATTAATATAATATATTTCAATTTAATTGTTTATATTGAATTTATATGATATATAATTATTAAGATTATCATAACTAAATATAGTATTCACATATAAAAAAAATTTAAAAATTGTTATTTTTTCAAAGTTTATAATCTTCAAAAAAGAGAAACAATAACAAAAATAATTTTTTTTGTTTTATCATTGTTTAAATAAAAAATATAAACCATTAAATGCCTAAATACATAAATATCTAAACTTTTAAACACCGATGGCCCTAATTACTTAAACTTTAAACTCGTAAACCTTAAATATAATTTAAATAATTTATAGAAATATTCATTACAAAATAAATTGAGTGATACAAATATAATTTAAATAATATATTTTTCATAAAAAAAACATATAAGTTATAAAATGATGCAAAAACTAAAAAAAATTATTATTTAGTAATAAATTTTACTTTGATTTGAATCATTTAGGTTTTTTAATTATATTTTAATTTATATCTATCATATTAATAATAGTTTATTAATTTATTTTTTGATAATTGATATAATATCTATAAATAAAAATATTTATATTTAGTTTATATTATATATAGTTATAATATTTATTATTACTAAATATTGTATTCACATTTTTAAAAAATTTTAAAATTATTATATTTTCAAATGTTATGACCTTTGAAAATTTGAAAAAATATAAAAAATAATTTTTTTGTTTTTTCATTGTTTGAATACAACCTATAAACCATTAAATGCCTATATACTTTAGTCAATAACTTCTAAATCTCGAAAACCCTAAATAGATAAATTTTTTAAACATGTATATCCTAAACAATAAATAATAAATCTCATTTTTAGTTTTTTCATTATAATTTTAAATATTCATTTTAATTATTTATTTGTTTTTTTATATAAATATTAATTACAAAATAAATTATAAGTTATACAAATATAATTTATATAAATTATTTTCCAACAAAAAAATATAGATAAACTTAATAAAAGAATATATAAATTAAAAACAAAAAAATATTATATAGTAATATATTTTGCTTTGTTTCTGTATCATTTTAGGTTTTCTAATTATATTTTAATTGATATCTAACTTATTAATAATAGATTATTAATTTATTTTTTGATCATTATAAGAATATTTATCAATAAAAATATTTATATTGAATTTACATGATATATAAATTTAATAATTATTATAACTAAATATTGTTTTCACATTTGTAAAAAGTTTTAAAATTTTTATATTTTCAAAGATTATAAACTTTGAACATATGATAAATTAAAAAAAATATATATTTTTGTTATTTCATTGTTTAAATAAAACCTATAAATCACTAAATGCCTAAATACTTAAATCACTAAACTACAAAGTCCCGATACCCCTATATAGATAATTCTTTAAACCAATTTACCCTAAATAATAATTAAAAAATCTCATTTTTATTTGTTTTCATTATAATTTAAAAAATTCATTTTGATTGTTAAGTTTTTTATTTATATATATGTATTAATTATAAAATAAATTATGAGTTAATAATATAATTTATAAAAATTATTTTTCATCAAAAAATTAATAAGCTTATAAAAAGAATAAAAATTTTAAAACAAATAAATATTATTACGTAATATATTTTGTTTGCCTCTGAATCATTTTAGGTTTTGATATTATATTTTAAGTAAAATCAATCTTATTCATAATAGATTTTTAATTTATTTTTTGATAATTATTAGAATATCTATCAATAAAATTGTTTATATTAAATTTATATGATATATAATTATTATGATTATTATAAATATATATTGTATTCACTTTAGAAAAAAAATTTAAAAATTATTATATTTTCAAAGGTTATAATCTTAAAAAATGAGAACAATACAAAAAATAAATTTTTTGTTATTTCTTTTTTAAATAAAACCTATAGACCACTAAATGCTTGCTTACTTAAATCAGTAGCTCATAAAACCCGAACCCCCTAAATACATAAACCTTATAACAACTGTCTACTACTTAATAAATAATAAATCTAATTTTTATTTCTATTTATTATAATTTTAAATATTCATTTTAATTATTTATATTTTAATTTTTTAGAAAAATTAATTATAAAATAAATTTTGAGTGAGAGATATTTTTTAAATAATTTATTTTTAATCATAAAAAAATATAAGCTGATAAAAAGTTTGAAAAATTTAAAAATTAAATATTATAATTTAGTAATATATTTTTATTTGATTTTGAATCATTTTGTGTTATGTAAATATATTTTAATTAATATTTATATTATTAATAATAGTTTATTAATTTAATTTTTGATTATTATATAATATATATCATTAAAATTATTTATATTGAATTTATATGATATATAATTAATAAGATTAATATAATAATACATGATATTCTCATTTCTAAAGATTTTAAAAATTATTTGATTTTTAAAGTTTATAACCTTTGAAAATCTAAAAAAATCAAAATTTTTTTTTATTTTTGTTATATAAATAAACCCTATATACCACTAAATGCCTAAAAATATAAATTGCTAAACTTCTAAACGACAAAACCCCTAAATAATCGATCCATTAAACTGGGATACCATATATAATTGTTGGGCAATTGTGCTTCCACTGTAGTGAGATTGAGATATAGAAACACAGAAACTACAGAAAACAAGTAATATATATATCCCAATTCAGCAACCATCCATGATAGAATCAAAAAATCAGAAATAAACACCAAAAATAATGTTATTCGCTAGTCGCTCAGTACGACTAGCTAAATTCACTAGAAAATGCTTATGCGTTACAGATTAAAGCAAGAGAAATGTCTTACAGTATGCAGCACACAGAATAGTTGCTATAAATCGTACAGAGATAATAGAGAGAGAGATGATGAATAGTTCCACGGGTCCAAAAACTACTAGCCAAAAATAAAATTATAAAACATTTTATATTAAAATTGCTCCCGGTTCATTTAACCGGAGTGGGTTGGATCATGAGACGGGTCAGGCTCTACTACAATTTCGGCTCATTGTCCTGTCAGCGAGAACTCCGTTATTGTGCAACTACAGCATCCCCAGCCTTTTAATATTTCCTTTCATGTACTTACATGAAAATATTAAAAAAGAAAAAAATATTTGGTTATACAAACAGATTATCAAAAAATATATTACATATACAGCAATAATAAATCTTAAATCTCATTTTAATTTGTATTCATTATAATTTTAAATATTTATTAGTTTATTTTTTATATAAATATTAATTATAAAATAAATAATTAGTCAGACAAATATAATATTATTAATTTACTTTTAATAAAAAAATATAATCTTATAAAAACATTAAAAATTTAAAAACAAAAAAATATTATTTAGTAATAAATTTTACTTTGATTTTGAATCATTTTATGGTTTGTAATTATATTTTAATTTATATCTATCATATTATAATAGTTTATTAATTTTTTTTTTGATAATTGATATCATATCTATCAATAAAATTATTTATAATTAGTTTATATTATATATAATTATAATGATTAATATTACTAAATATTTTATTCACATTTTAAAAAAAATTTAAAATTATTATATTTTCAAATGTTATAACCTTTGAAAATGTGAAAAAATATCAAAAATAATTTTTTTTGTTATTTCATTGTTTAAATAAATCCTATAACCACTAAATGCCTAATTACTTAAATCAATAACTGGTAAATCTCAAAAATCCTAAATAGATAATCATTTTAAACCGGTATACCCTAAATAATAAATAATAAATCTCAATATTATTATTTTCATTTTAATTTAAAATATTCATTTTAATTATTTATTCATTTATTTTTATATAATTATTAATTACATAATAAATTGAGTTAGACGAATATAATTTATATAATTATTTTTGATCAAAAAAATATAGATAAATTTTTTAAAAGAAAAAAAAAAGCAAAACAAACAATTATTATATAGTAATATATTTTGCTTTATATCTGAATCATTTTAGGTTTTGTAATTATATTTAAATTGATATCTATTCTATTAATAATAGATTATTAATTTATTCTTTGATCATTATTAGAATATTTATCAATAAAAATATTTATATTGAATTTATATGATATATAAATATAATGATTATTATAACTTAATATAGTATTCACTATTAAAAAAAATTTAAAAATTATTATATTTTCAAAGGTTATAACCTTTGAAAATATCAAAAAATAAAATAAATAAATTTTTTGATATTTTTTTTAAATAACACCTATAAACCACTAAATGCATACACAGTTAAATCAGTAAACTCCTAAAGCCCTGTAATGCCTAAATACATAAACCATTAAACTATTATATACTACTTAATAATTAAGAAATCTAATTTTTAGTTCAATTTATTATAATTTTAAATATTCATTTTAATTAATTATTAGTTTATTTTTATATAAATTTTTATTACAAAATAAATTACGAGTGCGACAAATATAATTTAAATAATTTATTTTTAATAAAAAAAGTATATGCATATAAAAGAAGTAAAATTTTAAAAATTAAAAATTATTATCCAGGAATATTTTTTACTTTAATTTTGAATCAATTTGGGTTTTGTAAATATTTTTTAATTAATATCTATCTTATTATTAATAGTTTATTAATTTAATTTTTGATCATTATTATAATATCTATCAATAAAATTGTTTATATTGAATTAATATGATATATAATTATTAAAATTATTATAACTAAATATTGTATTCACATTTCAAAAAGTTTTAAATATTATTATATTTTCAAAGGTTATAACCAATTAAAATGACAAAAAATTACAAATTTTTTTTTGTTATTTTATTGTTTAAATAAAACCTATAAACCACTAAATGCCTAAAAACATGAATAACTAAATACCTATACGACAAAGCCTCTAAATACTTAAACTATTAAATTGGTATACATTAATAATAAATCATAAATCTCATTTTAAATTTTATTCAGTATAATTTTAAATTTTTATTTTAATTATTTATTAGTTTATTTTTATAGAAATATTAATTACAAAATAAATTATTAGTCAGATAGATATAACTTAAATTAAACCGGTATACCCTAAATAATAAATAATAAATCTCATTTTTTTTCATTATAATTTTAGATTTACTTTTTAATTATTTATTTGTTTATTTTTATATAAATATTAATTAAAAAATAAATTATGAGTTAGTCAAATATAATTTATGTAAATTATTTTTAATCAAAAAAATATAGATAAACTTTTTAAAATAAAAAAAATTACAAAACAAAAAATTATTATATAATAATATATTTTGTGTTGCTTATGAATCATTTTATATTTTGTAATTATATTTTAATTGATATTTATCTTATTAATAATAGATTATTAATTTATTTTTAATCATTCTTAGAATATTAATTACTAAAATTGTTTATATTGAATTTATATGATATATAAATATAATGATTATTATAAATAAATATTGAATTTGCTTTTGAAAAAAATTTAAAAATTATTATATTTACAAAGGTTATAACCTTTGGAAATATGAAAAAATAAAAAAAATAAATTTTATGTTATTTTAATTTATGAATAAAACCTATAATCCACTAAAAGCATACACAGTTATATCAGCAAACTCCTAAACCCCAAAATGCCTAAATACATAAACCATTAAACCACTATATACTACTTAATAAATTGAATTTTAATTTCAATTTATTATTATTTTAAATATTCATTTTAATTATTTATTAGTTTATCTTTATAGATATTTTTATTACAAAATAAATTATGAGTGCGACACATATAATTTAAATAATTTGTTTTTAATCAAATAATATATATAGATGCTTTTAAAAGAAGTATAAAAGAAGTATTATTAAAATTAAAAATTATTATCAACAATTATATTTTATTTTAATTTTTAATCAATTTGGGTTTTGTAAATATTTTTTAATTAATATCTATCTTATTATAAATAGTTTATTAATTTAATTTTTGATTATTATTATAATATCTATCAATAAAATTTTCTATATTTTGTTATATGATATAGAATTATTAAAATTATTATAACTAAATATTGTATTCAAATTTCAAAAAATTTTAAATATAATTAAATTTTCAAAGGTTATAACATTTGAAAATGACAAAAAATTACAATTTTTTTTGTTATTTTATTGTTTAAAGAAAACCTATAAATAACTAAATGCCTAAAGAAATAAATCACTAAACTCCTAAATGACAAAACCTCAAAATACTTAAACCATTAAACTAATTACATTAATAATACATCATAAATCTCATTTTAATTTTTATTCAGTATAATTTTAAATTTTTATTTTAATTATTTATCAGTTTATTTTTATAAAAATATTCATTACAAAATAAATTATTAGTGAGACAGATATAACTTAAATTAAACTGCTATACCCTAAATAATAAATAATAAATCTCATTTTTTTTCCTTATAAATTTTAATATTCATTTTAATTATTTATTTCATATTTTTATATAAATATTAATTAAAAAATAAATTATGAGTTAGACAAATATAATTTATGTAAATTCTTTTTAATCAAAAAAATATAGATACTTTTTAAAATAAAAAAAAATCTCAAAACAAAAAATTATTATATAGTTATATATTTTGCTTTGCTTATGAATAATTTTATGTTTTGTAATTATATTTTAAATAATATCTATCTTATTAATAATAGATTATTAATGTATTTTTTGATCATTATTAGAATATTTATCACAAAAATTTTTTATGTTGAAATATGATAAATAAATATATTGATTATTATAACTAAATATTGAATTCACTTTTGAAAAAAATTTAAAAATTATTATATTTTCAAATGTTATAACCTTTGAAAATATCAAAAAATAATAAAAATAAATGATTTGTTATTTTATTTTTTAAATAAAACTTATAAACCACTAAATGCATGCGCAATTAAATCAGTAACCATCTAAACCCCATAATACCTAAATACATAAACCATTAAACTACTATATAATACATAATAATTAATAAATCTAATTTTAATTTCTATTTATTATAGTTTATATATTCATTTTAATTATTTATTAGTTTATTTTTATAGAATTATTTATTATAAAAATAAATTATGAGTGCGACAAATATAATTTAAATAATTTATTTTTAATCAAAAAAAATATATACGCTTATAAACGAAGTAAAGATTTAAAAATTAAAAATTATTATCCAGTAATATATTTTACTTTAATTTTGAATCAATTTGGATTTTGTAAATATTTTTTAATTAATATCTCTCTTATTATTAATAGTTTATTAATTTAGTTTTTGATCATAATTATTATATCTATAAATAAAATTATTTATATTTATTTTATATCATATATAATTATTAATATTATTATAACTAAATATTAAATTCACATTACAAAAAATTTTAAATATTATTATATTTTTTAAGGTTATAACCTATGAAAATGAAAAAAAATTACAAAATTTTTTTTTGTTATTTTATTGATTAAATAAAACAAATAAACTACTAAATGCCTAAAAACCTAAATCTCTAAACTCCTAAAAGATATAACCTTTAAATACTTAAACCATTAAACTAGTATACATTAATAATAAATCATAAATATTATTTTAATTTTTATTCAGTATAATTTTTAATTTTTATTTTAATTAATTTTCAGTTTATTTTTATAGGAATATTAATTACAAAATAAATTACTAGTAAGACAGATCTAATTTAAATTAGACCACTATACCCTAAATAATAAATAATAAATCTAATTATTTTTAACTATAATTTTAAATATTCATTTTAATTATTTATTTATTTATTTTTATATAAATATTAATTACAAAATAATTTATTAGTTACACAAATATAATTTATGTAAATTATTGTTCATCAAAAAATTATAGATAAACTTTTTAAAAGAAAAAAAATTTTCAATACAAAAAATTTTTATATAGAAATATATTTTGCTTTGAAAATCATTTTATGTTTTGTAATTATATTTTAATTGATATCTATCGTATTAATAATAGATTATTAAGTTATTTCTTCTTCATTATTTGAATATTTATCAATAAAAATGTTTATATTGAATTTATATGATATATAAATATAATGATTTATATAATTAAATATTGTATTCACTTTTGAAAAAAATTTTAAAATTATTATATTTTCAATGGTTATAACCTTTGAAAATGTGAAAAAATAAAAAAAAATATTTTTTCTTTATTATTCTACAGTTTAAATAAAGCCTATACACCGCTAAATGCCTAAGCATTTAAATCACTAAACTACAAAATCCCGAAACCTCTATATAGATAATTCTTTAAATCGGTATTTCCTAAATAATAATTAATAAATTTCATTTTTATTTTTTTTCATTATAATTTTAAAATTCATTTTGAAAGTTTAGTTTTTTATTTTTATATATATATTAATTATAAAATAAATTATGAGTTAAAAATATAATTTATAAAAATTATTTTTTATCAAAAAATTGATAAGTTTATAAAAAGAATAAAAATTTAAAAACAAATAATTATTATTTAGTAATATATTTTGCATTGATTTTAAATCATTTTAGGTTTTGATATTATATTTTAAGTAATATCAATCTTATTCATAATAGATTTTACTTTATTTTTTTATAATTATTAGAATCTCTATCAATAAAATTGTTTATATTGAAGTTATATGATATATAATTATTATGATTATTATAAATAAATATTGTATTTACTTTTTAAAAAAATTTAAAAATTATTATATTTTCAAAGGTTATAATCTTAAGAAATGAGAAAAAATAATAAAAATAAATTTTTAGTTATTTTATTTTTTAAAATAAAACCAATAAACCATTAAATGCTTACTTGCTGAAATTAGTAAGTTCATAAACCCCGAAACCCCTAAATACATAAAGATTTTAACATCTATATACTACTTATTAAATAATAAATTTCATTTTTATTTCTATTTATTATTATTTTAAATATTCATTTCAATTATTTATAGTTTAATTTTGAGAAAAATTAATTACAAAATAAATTTCTAGTGAGACAAATATTATTTAAATAATTTATTTTAATCAAAAAAAATATAAGCTTATAAAAAGAAGAAAAAATTTAAAAATTAAATATTATTTTTTTGTATAATATTTTGATTTGATTTTGAATCATTTTTTGTTATGTAAATATATTTTAATTAATATTTATATTATTAATAATAGTTTATTAATTTAATTTTTGATCATTATTATAATATCTATCGTTAAAATTGTTTATATTGAATTTATATGATATATAATTAGTAAGATTAATATAATTATACAGAGTATTCACATTTAAAAAAATTTTAAAATTTTTTTTATTTTTAAAGGTTATAATATTTGAAAATCAGAAAAAATCTAAAAAAAAATTATTATTTTATTATATAAATAAAACCTACAAACCACTAAATATCTAAAAACATAAATTGATAAACTCCCAAATGACAAAACTCCTAAATAATCAAACCATTAAACCATTATACCACATATAATAAATCATAAATCTCATTTTAATTTGTATTCATTATAATTTTAAATATTCATTTTAATTATTTATTAGTTTATTTTTTATAGAAATATTAATTACAAAATATATAATGAGCGAGACAACTATAATTTAAATAAATTATTTTTTTTGAAAAAAAATATAAGCTTATAAAAATAAACAAAATTTCAAAAATTAAAAATTTTATTTAGTAATATAATTTACTTTGATTTTGAATTATTTTGGGTTCTACAAATATAATTTAATTAATATCTTTCTTATTAATAATAGTTTATTATTTTATTTTTTTGATCATCAAAATAAAATATATTAATAAAATTTTTTATATTAAATTTACATCAAATATAATTATTAAGTTTATTATAACTAGTTATTGTATTCATATTTTAAACTATTAAAAAATTATTATATTTTCAAAGGTTATAACCTTTGAAAATCACGAAAATTCAAAAAAATAAATTTTTTATTATTTCATTGATTAAATTAAACCTATAAATCAATAAATAAAAGCTAAATGTGTAAACATATAAATCAATAAACTCAATAACCCCAAAACCACAATAAACTTAAACCATTAAATAGGTATACCCTAATTAATAAATCATAAATCTTATTTTTATTAGTATTCATTATAATTTTATATATACATTTTAATTATTTATTAGTTTATTTTTATAGAAATATAAATTAAAAAATAACTTAATAGTTAGGCAAATATAATTTAAATAATTTATTTTTCATCAAAAAATATATAATCTTATAAATGGATACAAAAATTTATAAAGTTAAATTTAATATTTAGAAAATTATTTTACTTTGATTTTGAATCATTTTAGGTTTTGTAAATATATTCTAAACAATATTTATCTTATTAATAATTGTTTATTAATCTTTTGTATGATCATTATTATAATATATATCAATATAATTGTTTATATTGAATTTACATGAGATATAATTATTAAGATTATCATAACTAAATATAGTATTCACATTTAAAAAATATTTAAAAATTGTTATAGTTTCAAAGGTTATATCCTTCAAAAATGAGAACAAATAACAAAAAAAAATTTCTTATTTATTTTTTAAATAAAACCTATAAACTACTAAATGCCTAAACACTTAAATCACTGTATTCTTAAATCCCAAAACTCCTAAATATATAATTTTTTAAACCTGCATATTTTATCTTATTAATAATAGTTTTATTTAATATATAACTTATTTATATATTTTACTTTGATTTTGAATCATTTTAGGTTTTGCAAATAAATTTTATTTAATATCTATCTTATTAATAATAGTTGATTAATTTATTTTATTATCGTCATCATAATATCTATAAAAAAAATTATTTATATTGAATTTACATTATATATAATTATTTAGATTATTATAACAAAATAATATTTTCATATTTTAAAAAAATTTAAAAATTATTAAGTTTTCAAAGGTTATAACTTTTGAAAATAATAAAAAATAAAAAAATAAATTATTTGTTATTATATTTTTTAAATAAAATCTATAAACCATAAAATACCTAAATTTTTAATGATTAAACTCCTAAACCCCGAAGCCCATAAATACATAAGCCTTTAAATTAGTATACTCTAAATAATAAATAATAAATCTCATTTTTATTAGTATTCATTATAATTTTAAATATTCGTTTTAATTATTTATCAGTTTATTTTTATTGAAATATTAATTACAAAATAAATTATTAGTGAGACGGATATAATTTAAATAATTTATTTTTAATCAAAAAAATATAAGATCATAAAAAGAAGCAAAATTTTTAAAACAAAATATTATTATTTAGTAATTTATTTTAATTTAATTTTGAATAATTTTAAATTTTGCAATTATATTTTAATTTATATCATTCTAATTAATAATAGTTTATTAAGTTATTTATTAATCATTATTATAATATCTATTAATAAAATTATTTATATTGATTTTACAATATAATTAACAAGATTATTATAACTAAATATTATATTCACATTTTACAAAAATTAAAAATTATTATATTTTCTAAAGATATAACCTTCAAAAATTAGATAAAATCACTTAAGGCATAAACACTTAAATGAATAAACCCAAAAACACCTAAATACTTAAACCATTAAAATTGTATATCCTGAATAATAAATAATAAATCTCAATTTTATTTGTATTCATTATAATTTTAAATATTTATTTTAATTATTTATTAGTTTATTTTTATAGAATTATAAATTACAAAATAATTTATGAGGAAGACAAATATATTTTAAATACTTTATTTTTAATAACAAAAATATAAACTTATAAAAAAAGAAAAATATTAAAAAAATGTTTATTTAGTATTATATACTTTGATTTTGAATAAATTTACATTTTGAAAATATATTTTAAATAATATCTATCTTATTAATAATAGTTTATTAATATATTTATTGATCATTATTATAATATCTAGCAATGTGATTATTTATATTGAATTTAAATGACTTATATTTATTAAGATTATTATAACTAAATATTATATTTACATTTGAAATAAATTTAGAAATTTTTATATTTTTAAAGGTTATAACCTTCAAAAATTAGAAAAAAAAATAAAAATAAAATTTTTTTTCTATCATTGTTTAAATAAAACTTATAGACCACTAAATCCCTAAACACTTTGGGCAATAACTCTGAAATCTTGAAAACCCTAAATATATAATCTTTTTAAAGTGGTATACCCTAAATAATAAATAATAAATCTCAATATTATTTTTTTAATATAATTTAAAATATTCATTTTAATTATTTATTCATTTATTTTTATTAAATATTAATTACAATATAAATTATGAGTTAGACAAATATAATTTATATAAATTATTTTTCATCAAAAAATATAGATAAACTTTTAAAAAGAAGAAAAAATTTCAAAATAAAAATTTATTATATAGTAATGAATTTTGTTTTACATCTGAATCATTTTAGGTTTTGTAATTATATTTTAATTGATATCTATCTTATTAATAATAGATTATTAATTTAATTTTTGATCATTATTAGAATATTTATCAATAAAATTATTTATATTGAATTTATATGAAATATAAAAATAATGATTATTATAACTAAATATTGAATTCACTTTTGAAAAAATTTTAAAACTTATTATATTTTCAAATGTTATAACATTTGAAAATATCAAAAAATTATAAAAATAAATTTTTTGTTTATTTATTTTTTAAATAAAACCTATAACCACTAAATGCATACACAATTAAATTAGTAAACTCCTAAACATCGTAATGCCAAGATACATAAACCATTAAACTGCTATATACTACTTAAAAATTAATAAATCTAATTTTTATTTCTATTTATTATGATTTTAAATATTCATTTTAATTATTTATTAGTTTATTTTTATTGAAATATTTATTACAAAATAAAGTATGAGTGCGACAAATATAATTTAATTAATTTATTTTTAATAAAAAAAATATATGCTTATAAAAGAAGTAAAAATTTAAAAATTAAAAAATTATTATCGAGTAATATATTTTACTTTAATTTTGAATCAATTTGGGTTTTGAAAATATTTTTTAATTAATATCTATCTTTTTATTAATAGTTTATTAATTTAATTTTTGATCATTATTATATTATCTATCAATAAAATTGTTTATATTGAATTTATATGATATATAATTATTAATATTATTAAAACTAAATATTGTATTCACATTTCAAAAAATTGTAAATATTATTATATTTTCAAATGTTATAACCTATGAAAATGATAACAAATTATAGAAATTTTTTTTGTTATTTTATTTTTTTATATAAAACCTATAAACCACTAAAAGCCTAAAAACATAAATCGGAAAAATTACTAACAACAAAACCCCTAAATACTTAAACCATTAAACTGGTATACATTAATAATAAATCTTAAATCTCATTTCAATTTTTAATCAGTATAATTTTAAATTTTTATTTTAATTATTTATTAGTTTATTTTTATATAAATATTAATTACGAAATTAATTATTAGTAAGACAGATCTAATTTAAATTAAACCGGTATCCCTAAATAATAAATAATAAATAATAAATCTTATTTTTTTAAAATTCTAATTTTAAATATTCATTTTAAATATTTATTTTTTTATTTATATAAAAATATTAATTACAAAATAAATTGAGTTAGAAAAATATAATTTATAAATATTATTTTTAATTAAAGAATTATAAATAAATTTTTAAAAGAAAAAAAAATTTCTAAACAAAAAATTATTATATAGTAATATAGTTTTCTTTGATACTGAATCATTTTAGGTTATATAATTATATTTTAATTGATATCTATTTTTTTTAATTGATATCTATCTTATTATTAATAGATTATTAATTTATTTTTTGATCATTATTAGAATATTTATCAAAAAAATTGTTTATTTTGAATATATATGAATTCTAAATATAATGATTATTATAACTAAAGATTGTATTCACTTTTAAAAAAAATTAAAAATTATTATATTTTGAAAGGTTATAACATTTGAAAATATCAAAAAATAATAAAAATATATTTATTGTTATTTTATTTTTTAAATAAAACCTATAAACCACTAAATGCCTAAAAACATAAATTGCTAAACTCCTAAACTAGAAAACCTCTAAATACTTATTTCATTAAATTGGTATAAATTAATAATAAATCATAAATCTCATTTTAATTTTTATTCAGTTTAATTTTAAATTTTTATTTTAATTATTTATCAGTTTATTTTTATAGAAATATTAATTATAAAATAAATTATTAGTGAGACAGATCTAATTTAAATTAAAATAGTATCCCTAAATAATAAATAATAAATCTCATTTTTTTTCATTCTAATTTTAAATATTCATTTTAATTATTTATTTGTTTATTTATATATTAATATTAATTACAAAATAAATTGAGCTAGAAAAAAATAATTTATATAAATAATTTTTCATCAAAAAATTATAGATAAACTTTTTAAAAGAAAAAAAAATTTAAAAACAAAAAATTATTATATAGTAATATATATTTTTTTTTCTACTGAATCATTTTAGGTTTTGTAATTTTATTTTAATTGATATCTATCTTATTAATAATAGATTATTAATTTATTTTTTGATCATTATTAGAATATTTATCAATAAAATTGTTTATATTATATTTACATGAAATATAATTATTAAGATTATCATAACTAAATATTATATTTACATTTGAAAATAATTTAAAAATTATTATATTTTTAAAGGTTATCTGCTTTGAAATTGAGATAAAATCACAAAAATAAATTTTTTGTTATTTTATTATTTATATAAAAACCTACAACTACTAAATGCCTAAACGCTAAAATCATTAAACTCCTAAACTCCAAAACCCCAAAACCCTTAAATACTTAAATATTTAAACCATCTTTAAAGGTTTAAGTATTTATAAATAATATATAAATATCTATCAATAAATAATAGTTTATTAATTTATTTTTGATCATTATTATATTTATATTTATATTTAGTTTATTAACATCTATTAATAAAATTGTTTATTTTTAATTTACATGATATATAATTATTATGTTTATTATAACTAAATATTGTATTCACATTTGAAAAAAATTTAAAAATTATTATAATTATAAAGGTTATAACCTTCAAAATTGATAAAAAATATGAAAAATATTTTATTTGTTATTTCATTATTTAAATAAATCATATAAATTACTAATCCTTAAAAACTTAAATCACTAAACTCCTAAACTCCTAAATACTTAAACCATTAAACCTGTATACTCTAAATAATTAATCAAAAATTTTATTTTTTTTGTATTCATTATAATTTTAATATTCATTTAATTATTTATTAGTTTATTTTTATAGAAATATTAATTGCAAAATAAAATTATGAATGAAACAAATATAATTTAAATAATTTATCTTCATCAAAAAATTTATAAGCTTATAAAAAGAATCAAAAATTTAAAAATAATAAATTATTATTTAGTAATATATTTTACTTTGATTTTGAATTGTTTTAGGCACTGCAAATATATTTTAATTAATATCTATCTTATTAATAATAGTTTATTAATCTATTTTATGATCAGTATTATAATATCGATCAATAAAATTATTTATATTGAATTTACATGATATTTAATTTTTAAGATTATTATAATAAAATATTGTTTTAACATTTGAAAAAAAATTAAAAATTATAATATTTTCAATGGTTATAACCTTGAAAATTAGAAAAAATCAAAAATATAATTTTTTTGTTATTTAATTTTTTAAATAAAACCTATAAACCACAAAATACCTAAATACTTAAATTACTAAACTTCTAAACCATGAAACTACTACACCACACACACATAGCGACGAACCATAGTACACACGTGCACATATTCTTTTCCATTTTGGTGTAGCAGTTATTCGGCCCAACAAGTCTTGGAAGCAGCCAGAAATATGGGCCACCATCTTGTAGAAGGCCCCACTAGCAAGCCGAGTTGATAACATTGAGACAACTGATGAGATCGAGCAATGTGGTTGGGAATAAACCTAGGAGTGGCTAGGAGTGGGTCCCAATAGCCCTATCTGGCAGCATAGAGGGCCACCCAACCATCGCCCAACAGGTGTAGCGGTTAATCCATGATTAATTGGAGAGCCAGCAAAATCCGAAGCATCACTAAGCAGGGCCAGCAACCAATGGAGTCCAGACCAGCCACATGGGAGCGAAAGATTCAAACTTGTAGTTTATGTTTGTAATCTTATTTGTATTTTGGACTTTGTATGCACCATGTACTTGTTGAGACGGATCATGACATACTCACACACACAATCTTTCCTGTTCTCTATGTAGCATGCAATCAGGGCAACTGGACCCATGAGTATCTCTAAGTGGGGCCCAGTAATGCATTTTGTAAATACACATTAGGCGATGCTACACTCCCGGGAGAAGAAGAAGCATTTTTATAGCATTTTGTAATTTTACTTGTATTCTAGCTTGGTTGTAGCGTAGATAATTAGACTATGAGATGGACCTCATCACACATGCACATCAATGTATGCATATTTTTTGATATTTTGTTGGTGCAACATACAGCCACTTATTGGAGCTTGAGGAGGAAGCATTCTAACCCAAGAGATACTCTTTTGAGGATCATTGGAGCAAAAGAATGTGGAATTTTAGAGGTGAGAATGAATTGACAAAGTGCCGTAGATATGGACTTGTGGATTTATGGGTATCAGTTTTACTTGTATTCCATTGCATAGTAATGACATAGGCAAACGCTTGATGCTGCAGGTCACACACATGCACAATCTTATATTTGGATAGTTTTAATATGGTGCATCATTCAGGTTCCTCCAAAAGGCTTGGATGAATTCGAATGGAAAGGATGCAGTGCGTATACTCACTCAATGCAAACTCTGTAGTCCGGGAATGCCAGGTGATTTTAGTTGTATTTGTATGCTTGGAATTATTAGGCATTATGTTTTTTATGTATTTTATGCATAGTATCATTAAGGTGCCTAGGATTTGGTGGGCTGGCCTAAATTAGTTAGCTTTTTAGTCTCTTGTAAGTTGTGTTCCTAAATGATACATAAAGTGTGTATTTTACAAAAAAAACAAAAAAAAGTTATAAACCCTAAACTTTAAATCCTAAACCTTAAACCATAAACTATAACCCTAACCCATAAACCCTAAATCCTAAATCTCTTGATTTGCACTTTTATAATCAAATGACTAAGTGTTAAATTTAAATTGAAATTCACAACTTTTAGGAATGTCACAGATTTATGTTTTTGTTTATGTAACACAAAGTCATGACTCAAGGGGTGAGTTATAGATTTAGTCACTTTCTTGCTTTAGATTATTATAGCATTAGCAATGGTCATGATTGTATATTTTGTCTCTAGAACACAAAATCATATCGATGAGAATATGCCATAACTTGTGTCTCTCTGTTGAATATATTGTTATGGCACTAAGAATGATCATGAATACATATTTAATCACTATAATACTGGGTCACAGTATTAGATATGACCATAGCTTGTGCATTTTATCTTTATATTGCAAAGTCATTGCACTAGGAATGATTGTAACTTTGGACATTCCTCAAGAGCAGAAGTCATGACCCTAGAAATAGTTAAAGCTCGAGTACTACTCTTTATAACTTTCTTTAGCTGAAATTCTTGGGATTGGAAATATCACTCTGGATTTTTCCTTTGATTTGTGACCTAAAGTGTCAATTTGCAAGACTAATATTTTGAGCAAAGATTAAAACCTTTTATACATATGAATATTATTCATTTACACCTTTTTGGATATTGTGAGCTTGTATACATAACTCATTTAATATAAAAATAAAGAAATGATACTTTTCATATCATTGAGGATATAAAAAAAAGGCTTAGACATGACAATAAAATAAATTTTTTGATTCTTGATGGAAAGAGTGCCCATACATCTTGCCCTTCTCAGAAAACCCTAGGGCTACTTTGTTCTATAAGCTGCAAGGTGGTTATTTATCAGTTTATTTTTATCGAAATATTAATTACAAAATAAATTATTATTGAGACAAATCTTGTTCAAATTAAACCGGTATATCCTAAATAATAAAGAATAAATCTCATTTTTTTTCATTTTAATTATTTATTTGTTGATTTTTATATAAATATTAATTACAAAATAAATTATGAGTTATACAAATATAATTAATATAAATTATTTTACATAAAAATAATATAGATAAACTTTTTAAAAGAAAAAAAAAATTCAAAACAAAAAATTATTATATAGTAATATATTTTTCTTTGCATCTGAATCATTTTATGTTTTGTAATTATATTATAATTGATATATATCTTATTAATAATAGATTATTAATTTATTTTTTGATCATTATTAGAATATTTATCAATAAAATAGTTTATAATGAATTTATATGATATATAAATATAATGATTATTATAACTAAATATTGAATTCAATTTTGAAAAAAATTTAAAAATTATTATATTTTCTAAGGTTATAACATTTGAAAATATCAAAAAATCATAAAAATAAATTTTTTGTTTTTTTATTTTTTAAATAAAACCTATAAAGAACTAAATACATACACAATTAAATAAGTAAACTCCTAAACCCTATAATGCCTAAATATAGTAACCATTAAACCGATATATAATACATAATAAATAATAAATCTAATTTTTATTTCTATTTTTTATAATTTTAAAAATTCATTTTAATTATTTAATAGTTTATTTTTATAGAATTATTTATTACAAAATAAATTATGAGTTTGACAAATATAATTTAAATAATTTATTTTTAAAGAAATAATATATATATGCTTATAAAAGAAGTAAAAATTTAAAAATTTAAAATTATTATCTAGTAATATATTTTACTTTATTTTTGAATCAATTTGGGTTTTGTAAATATTTTTTAATTAATTCCTATCTTTTTATTAATAGTTTATTAATTTAATTTTTTATCATTATTATAATATCTATCAATAAAATTGTTTATATTGAATTTATATGATATAAAATTATTAATATTATTATAACTAAAATATTATATATACATTTAAAAAAATTTTAAATATTATTATATTTTCAAAGGTTATAACCTATGAAAATGAGAAAAAAATAATATAATTTAAATATTTTATTTTTCATCAAAATATATATAGGCTTATAAATGGATAAAAAATTTTAAAAATTTAAAATTAATATTTAGTAAAATATTTCAATTTGATTTTGAGTCATTCGAGGTTTTGTAAATATATTTTAAACAATATTTATCTTATTAATAATTGTTATTACTTTTTTATGATCATTATTATAATAAATATCAAAAAAATATTTTATATTGAATTTATATGATATATAATTATTATGATTATTATAAATTAATATTGTATTCACTCTTCAAAAAAAAATTTAAAAATTATTATATTTTCAAAGGTTATTACCTTCAAAAATGAGAAAAAATAACAAAAATACATTTTTGTTATTTTATTTTTTATATAAAACCTATAAACCACTAAATGACTAAATACTAAAATGACTAGAGTCCTAAACCCCGAAGCCCATAAATATTTAAAACATTAAATTAGTATAGTCTAAATAATAAATCATAAATCTCAGTTTTATTAGTATTCATAATAATTTTAAATATTCATTTTAATTATTTATCAGGTTATTTTTATAGAAATATTAATTACAAAATAAATTATTAGTGTGACATATATAATTTAAATAATTTATTTTTCATCAAAAAAATGCTCATAAAAAGAGACAAAATTTTAAAAATAAAAAATTATTATTTAATAATATATCTTATTTTGATTTTGAATCATTTTAGATTTTATAATTAAATTTTAATTTATATCATTCTTATAAATACAAGTTTATTAATTGATTTATTTATCATTATTATAATATCTATCAATAAAATTATTTAAATTGAATTTACATTATATATAATCATTAAGATTATTATAACTAAATATTATATTCATATTAAAAAAAAATTAAATATTATTATATTTTCAAAGGTTACAACCTTCAAAAATTAAAAAAATCAAAAAATTAAATTTTTTGTTTTTTCTTTCATAAAAAAAACTATAAATCACTAAAGGTCTAAACAATTAAATCAGTAAACTTCTAAACTATGAAACACCTAAATACTTAAACCATTAAACAGGTATATCCTAAATAATAAATAATAAATCTAAATTTCATTTGTATTCATTATAATTTTAAATATTTAATTTAATTATTTAGTAGTTTATTATTATAAAATTATAAATTACAAAATAAATTATCAGTAAGACAAATTTAATTTAAATAATTTATTTTTAATAACAAAAATATAAAGTTATAAATAAAAGGAAAACATTAAAAAAAATTATTATTTAGTAATATATTTTACTTTGATTTGAATAAATTTAGATTTTGCAAATACTTTTTAAATAATAACTATTTTATTAATAATAGTTTATTTATTTATTTTTTGATCACAATTATAACATCTAGCAATATAATTATTTATATTGAATTTAAATGATTTATAATTAAGAAGATTATTATAAATAAATATTATATTTACATTTGAAAAAAATCTAAAAATTATTATATTTTCAAAGGATATAATCTTCAAAAATAAAAAAAAATATAATAAATAAATTTTTTGCCATATTATTGTTTAAATAAAACTTATAAACAACTAAATGGCCAAATACTTAAACATCTAAACTTCTAAACACCAAAGCCCTTAAATACTTAAACCATTAAACTTGTAAACCTTAAATATAATTTAAATAATTTATTAAAATATTAATGACAAAATAAATTATGAGTAATAGAAATAGAATTTAAATAATTTATTTTTCATCAAAAAAATATATAAGCTTATAAAAAGAAGAAAACTCTAAAAAACAAAAATTATTATTTAGTAATAAATTTTACTTGGATTTTGAATAATTTTAGGTTTTGCAATTATATTTTAATTTATATCCATCATAAGAATAATAACATATTAATTTATTTTTTGATAATCGATATCATATCTAGGAATAAAATTGTTTATATTTAGTTTATATTATATATAATTATAATGATTATTATTATTAAATATTGTATTCACCTTTGAAAATCTAAAAAAATATCAAAATAATTTTTTTTGTTATTTCATTGTTTAAACAAAACCTATAAACCACTAAATGCCTAAAAACATAAATCGCTAAAGTCCTAAATGACAAAACCTCTAAATACTTAAAAATATTAAACTGGTATACATTAATAATAATTCCTAAATCTCATTTTAACTTTTATTTAGTATAATTTTAAATTTTTATTTTAATTATTTATCAGTTTATTTTTATTGAAATATTAATTACAAAATAAATTATTAGTGCGACATATATAGTTTAAATAATTTATTTTTCATTAAAAAAATGCTAATAAAAAAAGGCAAATTTTTAAAAAATAAATAATTATTATTTAGTAATATATCTTATTTTGATTTTGAATCATTTTAGATTTTACAACCATATTTTAATTTATATCATTCTTATAAATGCTAGTTTATTAATTTATTTATTGATCATTATTATAATATGTATTAATAAAATTATTTATATTTAGTTTATATTATATATAATTATTAAGATTATTATAACTAAATATTATATTCACATTTAATAAAATTTAAAATTATTATAATTTCAAAGGTTACAACCTTCAAAAATTAAAAAAATCAAAAAAATAAATTTTTTGTTTTTTCATTCTTTAAATAAAAACTATAAATCACTTAAGGTCTAAATAATTAAATCACTAAACTTCTAAACAACAAAACACCTAAATACTTAAACCATTAAACCGGTATATCATGAATAATAAATAATAAATCTCAATTTTATTTCTATTCATTATAATTTTAAATATATATTTTAATTATTTATTAGTTTATTATTATAGAATTATAAATTACAAAATAAATTATGAGTAAAACAAATATAATTTAAATAATTTATTTTTAATAACAAAAATATAAAGTTATAAAAAAAGCAAAACATAATAAAAATTATTATTTAGTAATAGATTTTACTTTGATTTGAATAAATTTAGATTTTACAAATACTTTTTAAGTAATATCTATTTTATTAATAATTGTTTATTAATTTATTTTTTGATAATTATTATAAAATCTAGCAATGTAATTATTTATATTGAATTTAAATGACTTATATTTATGAAGATTATTATAAATAAATAATATATTTACATTTGAAAAAATTTAAAAATTATTATATTTTCAAATGATATAACCTTCAAAAATAAAAAAAAATAAAAAAAATAAAAAAAAATAAAAAAAAATAAATTTTATGCTATATCATTGTTTAAATAAAACTTATAAACCACTAAATCTCGAAACTCCTTAACACAAAAGCACTTAAATACTTAAACCTTTAAACTCGTAAACCTTAATTATAATTAAAATAATTTATTAACATATTAATTACAAAATAAATTATGAGTGATACAAATTTAATTTAAATAATTTATTTTTCATCAAAAAAATATATAAGCTTATAAAAAGAAGCAAAAACTAAAAAACAAAAAACAAAAAAACAAAAAAACAAAAAAACAAAAAAACAAAAATTATTATTTAGTAATAAATTTTACTTTGATTTTGAAAAATTTTAGGTTTTGCGATTATATTTTAATTTATATTTATCATATTAATAATAGCATATTAATTTATTTTTTAATAATTGATTTAATATCTATCAATAAAATTTTTTATATTTTGTTTAGATTATATATAATTATAATTATTTTTATTACAAAATATTATATTCACATTTTTAAAAAATTTTAAAATTATAATATTTTCAAAGGTTATAAACTTTGAAAATGTGAGAAAATATCAAAAATAATTTTTTTGTTATTTCTTATTTAAATAAATCCTATAAACACTAAATGCCTAAACACTTAAATCAATAACTCCTAAAACTCTAAAACCCTAAAAAGATAATACTTTTAAACTAGTATACCCAAAATAATAAATAATAAATCTCAATATTATTTTTTTCATTATAATTTAAAATATTCATTTTAATTATTTATTCGTTTATTTTTATATAAATATTAATTACAAAATAAATTATGAGTTAGACAAATATAATTTATATAAATTATTTATCATTAAAAAATATAGATAAACTTATAAAAAGAATAAAAGATTTAAAAACTAAAATTTATTATATAGTAATATATTTTGCTCTCCAGAATCATTTTAGATTTGTAATTATATTTTAATTGATAATAATCTTATTAATAATTGTTTATTAATTCATTTTTTGATCATTATTAGAATATTTATTAATAAAATTGTTTATATTGAATTTATATGATATATAAATATAATGATTATTATAACTAAATATTGAAATCACTTTTGAAAAAAATTAAAAAATTATTATATTTCAAAGGTTATAACCTTTGGAAATATGGAAAAATAATAAAAATAATTTTATTTTATTTTATTTTTTAAATAAAACCTATAAACAACTAAATGCATACACAGTTATATCAGTAAACTCCTAAACCCCATAATAACTAAATACATATACCATTAAACTACTATATACTACTTAATAATTAATAAATTTAATATTTATTTCAATTTATTATTAATTTAAATATTCATTTTAATTATTTATTAGTTTAAATTAATAGAAACTTTTATACAAAATAAATTATGAGTGCAATACATATAATTTATTTTTAATCAAAAAAAATATATTCCATTTTAACAGAAGTATAAAAGAAGTATTATTAAAAATTAAAAATTATTATCAACTAATATATTATACTTTAATTTTGAATTAATTTGGGTTTTGTAAATATTTTTTAATTAATATATATCTTATTATAAATAGTTTATTAATTTAATTTTTGATCATTATTATAATATCTATCAATAAAATTGTTTATATTTATTTTATATGATATAGAATTATTAAAATTATTATAACTAAATATTGTATTCAAATTTCAAAAAATTTTAAATATTATTATATTTTCAAAGGTTATAACATTTGAAAATGACAAAAAATTACTATTTTTTTTCTTATTTTATTGTTTAAATAAAACCTATAAATCACTAAATGCCTAAAAACATAAAATGCTAAACTCCTAAACGACAAAACCACAAAATACTTAAACCATTAAACTGGTTTACATTAATAATAAATCATATATCTTATTTTAATTTTTATTCAATATAATTTAAAATTTTTATTTTAATTATTTATCAGTTTATTTTTATAGAAATATAAATTACAAAATAAATTATTAGTGAGACATATATAACTTAAATTAAACCGGTATACCCTAAATAATAAATAATTAATCTCATTTTTTTATTATGATTTTAAATATTCATTTTAATTATTAATTTTTTATTTTTATATAAATATTAATTACAAAATCAATTATGAGTTAGACAAATATAATTTATATAAATTATTTATCATTAAAAAATATAGATAAACTTATAAAAAGAATAAAATATTTAAAAACTAAAATTTATTATATAGTAATATATTTTGCTCTCCAGAATCATTTTAGATTTGTAATTATATTTTAATTGATAATAATCTTATTAATAATTGTTTATTAATTCATTTTTTGATCATTATTAGAATATTTATTAATAAAATTGTTTATATTGAATTTATATGATATATAAATATAATGATTATTATAACTAAATATTGAAATCACTTTTGAAAAAAATTAAAAAATTATTATATTTCAAAGGTTATAACCTTTGGAAATATGGAAAAATAATAAAAATAATTTTATTTTATTTTATTTTTTAAATAAAACCTATAAACAACTAAATGCATACACAGTTATATCAGTAAACTCCTAAACCCCATAATAACTAAATACATATACCATTAAACTACTATATACTACTTAATAATTAATAAATTTAATATTTATTTCAATTTATTATTAATTTAAATATTCATTTTAATTATTTATTAGTTTAAATTAATAGAAACTTTTTATACAAAATAAATTATGAGTGCAATACATATAATTTATTTTTAATCAAAAAAAATATATTCCATTTTAACAGAAGTATAAAAGAAGTATTATTAAAAATTAAAAATTATTATCAACTAATATATTATACTTTAATTTTGAATTAATTTGGGTTTTGTAAATATTTTTTAATTAATATATATCTTATTATAAATAGTTTATTAATTTAATTTTTGATCATTATTATAATATCTATCAATAAAATTGTTTATATTTATTTTATATGATATAGAATTATTAAAATTATTATAACTAAATATTGTATTCAAATTTCAAAAAATTTTAAATATTATTATATTTTCAAAGGTTATAACATTTGAAAATGACAAAAAATTACTATTTTTTTTCTTATTTTATTGTTTAAATAAAACCTATAAATCACTAAATGCCTAAAAACATAAAATGCTAAACTCCTAAACGACAAAACCACAAAATACTTAAACCATTAAACTGGTTTACATTAATAATAAATCATATATCTTATTTAATTTTTATTCAATATAATTTAAACTTTTTATTTTAATTATTTATCAGTTTATTTTTATAGAAATATAAATTACAAAATAAATTATTAGTGAGACATATATAACTTAAATTAAACCGGTATACCCTAAATAATAAATAATTAATCTCATTTTTTTATTATGATTTTAAATATTCATTTTAATTATTAATTTTTTATTTTTATATAAATATTAATTACAAAATCAATTATGAGTTAGACAAATATAATTTATATAAATTATTTATCATTAAAAAATATAGATAAACTTATAAAAAGAATAAAATATTTAAAAACTAAAATTTATTATATAGTAATATATTTTGCTCTCCAGAATCATTTTAGATTTGTAATTATATTTTAATTGATAATAATCTTATTAATAATTGTTTATTAATTCATTTTTTGATCATTATTAGAATATTTATTAATAAAATTGTTTATATTGAATTTATATGATATATAAATATAATGATTATTATAACTAAATATTGAATCACTTTTGAAAAAAATTAAAAATTATTATATTTCAAAGGATATAACCTTTGGAAATATGGAAAAATAATAAAAATAATTTTATTTTATTTTATTTTTTAAATAAAACCTATAAACAACTAAATGCATACACAGTTATATCAGTAAACTCCTAAACCCCATAATAACTAAATACATATACCATTAAACTACTATATACTACTTAATAATTAATAAATTTAATATTTATTTCAATTTATTATTAATTTAAATATTCATTTTAATTATTTATTAGTTTAAATTAATAGAAACTTTTTATACAAAATAAATTATGAGTGCAATACATATAATTTATTTTTAATCAAAAAAAATATATTCCATTTTAACAGAAGTATAAAAGAAGTATTATTAAAAATTAAAAATTATTATCAACTAATATATTATACTTTAATTTTGAATTAATTTGGGTTTTGTAAATATTTTTTAATTAATATATATCTTATTATAAATAGTTTATTAATTTAATTTTTGATCATTATTATAATATCTATCAATAAAATTGTTTATATTTATTTTATATGATATAGAATTATTAAAATTATTATAACTAAATATTGTATTCAAATTTCAAAAAATTTTAAATATTATTATATTTTCAAAGGTTATAACATTTGAAAATGACAAAAAATTACTATTTTTTTTCTTATTTTATTGTTTAAATAAAACCTATAAATCACTAAATGCCTAAAAACATAAAATGCTAAACTCCTAAACGACAAAACCACAAAATACTTAAACCATTAAACTGGTTTACATTAATAATAAATCATATATCTTATTTTAATTTTTATTCAATATAATTTAAAATTTTTATTTTAATTATTTATCAGTTTATTTTTATAGAAATATAAATTACAAAATAAATTATTAGTGAGACATATATAACTTAAATTAAACCGGTATACCCTAAATAATAAATAATTAATCTCATTTTTTTATTATGATTTTAAATATTCATTTTAATTATTAATTTTTTATTTTTATATAAATATTAATTACAAAATCAATTATGAGTTAGACAAATATAATTTATATAAATTATTTATCATTAAAAAATATAGATAAACTTATAAAAAGAATAAAATATTTAAAAACTAAAATTTATTATATAGTAATATATTTTGCTCTCCAGAATCATTTTAGATTTGTAATTATATTTTAATTGATAATAATCTTATTAATAATTGTTTATTAATTCATTTTTTGATCATTATTAGAATATTTATTAATAAAATTGTTTATATTGAATTTATATGATATATAAATATAATGATTATTATAACTAAATATTGAAATCACTTTTGAAAAAAATTAAAAAATTATTATATTTCAAAGGTTATAACCTTTGGAAATATGGAAAAATAATAAAAATAATTTTATTTTATTTTATTTTTTAAATAAAACCTATAAACAACTAAATGCATACACAGTTATATCAGTAAACTTCTAAACCCCATAATAACTAAATACATATACCATTAAACTACTATATACTACTTAATAATTAATAAATTTAATATTTATTTCAATTTATTATTAATTTAAATATTCATTTTAATTATTTATTAGTTTAATTAATAGAAACTTTTTATACAAAATAAATTATGAGTGCAATACATATAATTTATTTTTAATCAAAAAAAATATATTCCATTTTAACAGAAGTATAAAAGAAGTATTATTAAAAATTAAAAATTATTATCAACTAATATATTATACTTTAATTTTGAATTAATTTGGGTTTTGTAAATATTTTTTAATTAATATATATCTTATTATAAATAGTTTATTAATTTAATTTTTGATCATTATTATAATATCTATCAATAAAATTGTTTATATTTATTTTATATGATATAGAATTATTAAAATTATTATAACTAAATATTGTATTCAAATTTCAAAAAATTTTAAATATTATTATATTTTCAAAGGTTATAACATTTGAAAATGACAAAAAATTACTATTTTTTTTCTTATTTTATTGTTTAAATAAAACCTATAAATCACTAACTGCCTAAAAATATAAATGCTAAACCCCTAAACGACAAAACCCTCAAAATACTTAAACCATTAAACTGGTATACATTAATAATAAATCATAAATCTTATTTTAATTGTTATTCAGTATAATTTAAAATTTTTATTTTAATTATTTATCAGTTTATTTTTATATAAATATTAATTACAAAATAAATTATTAGTGAGACAGATATAACTTAAATTAAACCGGTATACCCTAAATAATATATAATAAATCTCATTTTTTTTCATTATAATTTTAAATATTCATTTTAAATATTAATTTTTTATTTTATATAAATATTAATTACAAAATATATTATGAGTTAGACAAATATAATTTATATAAATTATTTTCATAGAAAAATATAGATAAACTTATAAAAAGAATAAAATATTTAAAAACTAAAATTTATTATATAGTAATATATTTTGCTCTCCTTCTGAATCATTTTAGATTTTGTAATTATATTTTAATTGATAATAATCTTATTAATAATTGTTTATTAATTTATTTTTTGATCATTATTAGAATATTTATTCAATAAAATTGTTTATATTGAATTTATATGATATATAAATATAATGATTATTATAACTAAATATTGAATTCACTTTTGAAAAAAATTTAAAAATTATTATATTTCAAAGGTTATAACCTTTAGGAAATATGAAAAAATAATAAAAATAAATTTATGTTATTTTATTTTTAAATAAAACCTATAAACACTAAATGCATACACAGTTATATCAGTAAACTCCTAAACCCCGTAATGCCTAAATACATAATACCATTAAACCGCTATATACTACTTAATAATTAATAAATTTAATTTTATTTCAATTTATTATTATTTAAATATTCATTTTAATTATTTATTAGTTTATTTTATAGAATATTTTATTACAAAATAAATTATGAGTGCGACACATATAATTTAAATAATTTATTTTTAATCAAAAAAAATATATACGCTTTTAAAAGAAGTATAAAAGAAGTATTATTAAAAATTAAAAATTATTATCAACTAATATATTTTACTTTAATTTTGAATTAATTTGGGTTTTGTAAATATTTTTTAATTAATATATATCTTATTATAAATAGTTTATTAATTTAATTTTTGATCATTATTATAATATCTATCAATAAAATTGTTTATATTTATTTTATATGATATAGAATTATTAAAATTATTATAACTAAATATTGTATTCAAATTTCAAAAAATTTTAAATATTATTATATTTTCAAAGGTTATAACATTTGAAAATGACAAAAAATTACTATTTTTTTTCTTATTTTATTGTTTAAATAAAACCTATAAATCACTAAATGCCTAAAAACATAAAATGCTAAACTCCTAAACGACAAAACCACAAAATACTTAAACCATTAAACTGGTTTACATTAATAATAAATCATATATCTTATTTTAATTTTTATTCAATATAATTTAAACTTTTTATTTTAATTATTTATCAGTTTATTTTTATAGAAATATAAATTACAAAATAAATTATTAGTGAGATATATATAACTTAAATTAAACCAGTATACCCTAAATAATAAATAATTAATCTCATTTTTTTATTATGATTTTAAATATTCATTTTAATTATTAATTTTTTATTTTTATATAAATATTAATTACAAAATCAATTATGAGTTAGACAAATATAATTTATATAAATTATTTTTCATCGAAAAATATAGATAATCTCATAAAAAGAATAAAAAATTTAAAAATTAAAATTTATTATATAGTATATATTTTGCACTCCTTCTGAATCATTTTTGGTTTTCTAATTATATTTTAATTGATACCTATCTTATTAATAATTCTTTATTAATTTAGTTTTTGATCATTATTAGAATTTTTATCAATAAAATTGTTTATATTGAATTTAAATGATATATAAATATAATGATTATTATAACTAAATATTGGATTCACATTAGAAAAAAATATAAAAATTATTATATTTTCAAAGGTTATAATCTTTGGAAATATGGGAAAATAATAAAAATAAATATTTTGTTATTTTATTTTATAAATAAAACCTATAAACCACTAAATGCATACACAGTTATATCAGTAAACTCTTAAACCTTGTAATGCCTAAATACATAAACCATTAAACCACTATATACTACTTAATAATTAATAAATTTAATTTTTATTTCAATTTAGTATTATTTTTAAAATCCATTTTAATTATTTATTCGTTTATTTTTATAGAAATTTTTATTAAAAAATAAATTAAGAGTGCGACACAAAATTTAATTAATTTATTTTTAATCAAAAAATATATATATGCTTTTAAAAGAAGTATAAAAGAAGTATTATTAAAAAATAAAAATTATTATCAACTAATATATTTTACTTTAATTTTGAACCAATTTGTGTTTTGTAAATATTTTTTAATTAATATCTATCTTATTATAAATAGATTATTAATTTAATTTTTGATCATTATTATAATATCTATAAATAAAATTATTTATATTGAATTTATATGATATATAATTATTAAAAATATTATAACTAAATATTGTATTCAAATTTCAAAAAATTTTAAATATTATTATATTTTCAAAGGTTATAACATTTGAAAAACACAAAAAATTACTATATTTTTTTCTTATTTTATTGTTTAAATAAAACCTATAAATCACTAAATGCCTAAAAACATAAAATGCTAAACTCCTAAACGACAAAACCACAAAATACTTAAACCATTAAACTGGTATACATTAATAATAAATCATAAATCTTATTTTAATTTTTATTCAGTATAATTTAAAATTTTTATTTTAATTGTTTATCATTTTATTTTTATAGAAATATAAATTACAAAATAAATTATTAGTGTGACTTATATAACTTAAATTAAACCGGTATACCCTAAATAATAAATAATAAATCTCATTTTTTTTCATTATAATTTTAAATATTCATTTTAATAATAATTTTTTATTTTTTTAAAACTATTAATTACAAAATAAATTATGAGTTGGACAAATATAATTTATATAACTTATTTTTCATCGAAAAATATAGATAATCTTATAAAAAGAATAAAAAATTTAAAAACTATAATTTATTATATAGTAATATATTTTGCTCTCCTTCTGAATCATTTTTGGTTTTGTAATTATATTTTAATTGATACCTATCTTATTAATAATTGTTTATTAATTTATTTTTTGATCATTATTAGAATATTTATCAATAAAATTGTTTAAATTAAATTTAAATGATATATAAATATAATGATTATTATAACTAAATATTGGATTCACTTTTGAAAAAAATGTAAAAATTATTATTTTTACAAAGGTTATAACCTTTGGAAATATGGGAAAATTATAAAAATAAATTTTTTGTTATTTTATTTTTTAAATAAAACCTATAAACCACTAAATGCATACACAATTATATCAGTAAACTTTTAAACCCCGTAATGCCTAAATACATAAACCATTAAACCGCAATATACTACTTAATAATTAATAAATTTAATTTTTATTTCAATTTATTATTATTATAAATATCCATTTTAATTATTTATTAGTTTATTTTTATAGAAATTTATATTACAAAATATATTATGAATGCGACACATATAATTTAAATAATTTATTATTAATCAAAAAAAATATGTACGCTTTTAAAAGATGTATAAAAGAAGTATTATTTAACAATTACAAATTATTATCAACTAATATATTTTACATTAATTTTGAATCAAATTTGGGTTTTGTAAATATTTTTTAATTAATATCTATCTTATTATAAACAGTTTATTAATATAATTTTTGATCATTATTATAATATCTATCAATAAAATTGTTTATATTGAATTTATATGATATATAATTATTAAAATTATTATAACTAAATATTATATTCAAATTTCAAAAAATTTTAAATATTATTATATTTTCAAAGTTTATAACATTAGAAAAATACAAAAAGTTACTATTTTTTTTATTTTAGTATTTAAATAAAACCTAGATCACTAAATGTATAAAAACATAAATTTATAAACTTCTAAATGACAAATCACAAAATACTTAAACAATTAATTAGTATGCATTAATAAAAAATCATAAATCTCATTTTAATTTTTATTCAGAATAATTTTAAATTTTTATTTTACTTATTTATCAATTTATTTTTATAGAAATATAAATTACAAAATAAATTATTAGTGAGACAGATATAACTTAAATTAAACTAGTATACCCTAAATAAAAAAAAATAAATCTCATTTTTTTTTCATTATAATTTTAAATATTCATTTTAATTATTAATTTTTTATTTTTATATAAATATTAATTACAAAATAAATTATGAGTTAGAAAAATATAATTTATATAATTTATTTTTAAAAACAAAAATATAAACTTATAAAAAAAGCAAAACATTAAAAAAAATTATTATTTAGTAATATATTTTACTTTGATTTTGAATAAATTTAGATTTTGCAATTTTATTATAAATAATATCTATCTTATTAATAATAGTTTATTAATTTGTTTTGATCATTATTATAATATCTAGCAATGTAATTATTTATATAGAATTTTAATAAATTATAATTATTAAGATTATTATAACTAAATATTATATTTACATTTGAGAAAAATTTTAAAATTATTATATTTTCGAATGTATAAACTTTGAAAATGTGAAAAAATATCAAAAATAATTTTTTTGTTATTTCATTGTTTAAATAAAACCTATAAAACACTAAATGCCTAAAAATATAAATCACTAAACTTTTAAACGACAAAACCTTTAAATACTTAAATCATTAAATTGGTATACATTAATAATAATTCATAAATCTCATTTTAATTTTTATTGAGTATAATTTTAAATTTTTATTTTAATTATTTAATGGTTTATTTTTTTTAGAAATATTAATTAGAAAATAAATTATTATAAAGACAGATATAATTTAAATTATACTGGTATACCCTAAACAATAAAGAATAAATATCTTTTTTTTCATTATAATTTTAAATATTCATTTTAATATTTATTTGTTTATTTTTATATAAATATTAATTATAAAATAAATTATGAGTTAGAAAAATATAATTTATATAAATTATTTATCATCAAAAAAATATAGATAAACTTTTAAAAAGAAAAAAAAAATTCAAAACAAAAAATTATTATATAGTAATATATTTTGCTTTGCTTCTGAATCATTTTAGGTTTTTTAATTATATTTTAATTGATATCTATCTTATTAATTATAGATTATTAATTTTTTTTGTGATCATTATTAGAATATTTTTCAAAAAAAATTTTTATATTGAATTTATATGACATATAAATATAAATATTATCATAACTAAATATAGAATTCACTTTTGAAAAAAATTTTAAAATTATTATTATTCAAAGTTTATAACATTTGAAAATGTCAAAAAATAAAAAAAAATAATTTTTTTTTGTTATTACATTCTTTAAATAAACCTTATACACCACTAAATACCTAAGCACTTAAATTACTAAACTACATAATCCTGATACCCCTATATAGATAATCGTTTAAATGGGTTGACCCTAAATAATAATAAATAAATCTCATTTTTATTTGTTTACATTATAATTTTAAAAATTAATTTTGATTGTTTAATTATATATATATATATATATATTTATTAATTATAAAATAAATTATGAATTAAAAATATAATTTATTAAAAATATTTTACATCAAAAAATAGATAAGCTTATAAAAATCATAAAAATTTAAAAACAAATAATTATAATTTAGTGATATATTTTGTTTTGCTTTTGAATCATTTTAGGTTTTGATATTATATTTTAAGTAATATCAATCTTAATCATAATAGATTTTTAATTTATTTTTTGATAATTAATAGAATATCTATCAATAAAATTGTTTATATTGAATTTATATGATATATAATTTTTATGATTATTATACATATATATTATATTCACTTTTGAAAAGAAATTCTAAAATTATTCTATTTTGAAAGGTTATAACCTTAAAAATGAAAAAAAATAATAAAAATAAATTTTTCGTTATTTCATTTTTAAAATAAAACCTATAGATCATTAAATGCTTACTTACTTAAAGCAATAAGCTCATAAATCCCGAAACCTCTAAATACATAAACTTTTTAACAGCTATATACTACTTAATAAATAATAAATCTCATTTTTATTTCTATTTATTATAATTTTAAATTTTCATTTTAATTATTTATAGTTTAATTATTTAGAAAAATTAATTACATAAAGAATTATGTGAGACAAATATTATTTAAATAATTTATTTTTAATAAATAGAAAATATAAGCTTATAAAAAGAAGGAAATATTTGAAAATTAATTATTATTATTTAGTAATATATTTTGATTTGATTTTGAATCATTTTGTGTTATGTAAATATATTTTAATTAATATTTAAATTATTAATAATAGTTTATTAATTTAATTTTTGAACATTATTATACTATATATCATTAAAATTGTTTATATTGAATTTATATGATATATAATTAGTAAGATTAAATAATTATACATAGTATTCACATTTCAAAAAATTTTAAAAATTATTTTATTTTCAAAGATTATAACCTTGGAAAATCAGAAAAAATCAAAAAAAGAATTTTAAATTTTTATTATATAAATAATGCCTATAATCAACTAAATGCCTAAAAACATAAATTGCTAAACTCCTAAACGACAAAACTTTTAAATAATAAACCATTAAACCGGTATAGCAGATATAATAAATCATAAATCTGATTTTATTTCGTATTCATTATAATTTTAAATTTTCATTTTAATTATTTATTAGTTTATTTTTTATAGAAATATCAATCACATAATATAAAATGAGCGAAACAACTATAATTTTAATAATTTATTTTTATTCAAAAAAAAAATTATAAGCATATAAAAAGAAGTAAAAATTTAAAAACAAAAAATTATTATTTAGTAATATATTTTACTTTGATTTTGAATCATTATATATAGGTTTTGCAATAATATTTTAATTGCTATCAATCTTATTAATAAAAGTTTATTAATTTATTTTTTGATAATTATTATAATATATATCAATAAAATAACTTAGATTGAATTTAAATGTATTATAAATATTGTATGAAAAAAAATATAAGCTTATAAAAATAAACAAAATTTCAAAAATTTAAAATTTTATTTAGTAATATAATTTACTTTGATTTTGAATTATTTTGTGTTCTACAAATATATTTTAATTAATATCTGTTTTATTAATAAAAGTTTATTAATATATTTTTTGATCATTAAAATAATATATATTAATAAAATTTTTTATAATAAATTTATATCAATTATAATTATAAAGATTATTTTAACGAAGTATTGCATTCATGTTTTACAACTAATAAAAATTATAATATTTTCAAAGGTTATAACCTTTGAAAATCACGAAAATTAATAAAAATAATTTTTTGTTATTTCATTGATTAAATAAAAACTATAAATCAATAAATAAAACCTAAATGTGGAAACATATAAATCAATAAACTAATTAACCCCAAAACCACAATAAATTTAAACAATTAAATAGGTATAACCTAAATAAAAAATCATAAATCTCATTTTTATTAGTATTCATTATAATTTTATATATACATTTTAATTATTTATTAGTTTATTTTTATAGAAATGTAAATTAAAAAATAAATTAATAGTTAGACAAATATAATTTAAATAATTTATTTTTCATCAAAAAATATATAAGCTTATAAATGGATACAAAAATTTAGAAATTTAAAATTAATATTTAGTAAAATATTTCACTTTGATTTTGAATAATTTTAGGTTTTGTAAATATATTTAAACAATATTTAACTTATTAATAATTGTTTATTAATATTTTGTATGATCATTATTATAATATATATCAATATAATTGTTTATATTGAATTTACAAGATATATAATTATTAAGATTATCATAACTAAATATCGTATTCACATTTTAAAAAAATTTAAAAATTATTATAGTTTCAAATGTTATATCCTACAAAAATGAGAACAAATAACAAAAAAAATTTGTTATTTTGTTTTTTAAATAAAACCTATAAAATACTAAATACCTAAACACTTAAATAACTAAATTCTTAAATCCCAAAACTCCTAAATATATAATCTTTTAAACCTATATATTTTATCTTATTAATAATAGTTTTATTTAATATCTATCTTATTAATATATTTTACTTTGATTCTGAATCATTTTAGGTTTTACAAATAAATTTTATTTAATATCTATCTTATTAATAATAGTTGATTAATTTATTTTATTATCGTCATCATAATATCTATAAAAAAAATTATTTATATTGAATTTACATTATATATAATTATTTTGATTATTATGACAAAATAAAATTTTCACTTTTAAAAAAATTTAAAAATTATTAAGTTTTCAAAGGTTATAACTTTTAAAAATAAGAAAAAATAAAAAAATAAATTTTTTTTATTAGATTTTTTAAATAAAATCTATAAACCACAAAATACCTAAATTCTTAATGACTAAACTGTTAAACCCCGAAGCCCAAAAATACATAAGCCTTTAAATTAGTATACTCTAAATAATAAATAATAAATCTCATTTTTATTAGTATTCATAATAATTTTAATTATTCGTTTTAATTATATATTAGTTTATTTTTATTGAAATATTAATTACAAAATAAATTATTAGTGACATGGATATAATTTAAATAATTTATTTTTCATCAAAAAATATAAGATTATAAAAATAGGCAAAATTTTTAAAACAAAATATTATTATTTAGTAATTTATTTTAATTTAATTTTGAATAATTTTAGATTTTGTAATTATATTTTAATTTATATCATTCTAATTAATAATAGTTTATTAATTTATTTATTGATTATTATTATAATATCTAATAATAAAATTATTTTTATTGATTTTACATTATATATAATTATCATGATTATTATAACTAAATATTATATTCACATTTAAAAAAAATTAAAAATTATTATATTTTCAAAGGTTATAACCTTCAAAAATTAGATAAAATCACCTAAGGCAAAAACACTTAAATGACTAAACCACAAAACACCTAAATACTTAAACCATTAAACTTGTATATCATGAATAATAAATAATAAATCTCAAATTTATTTGTATTCTTTATAATTTTTATTGTTTATTTTTATAGAATTATAAATTATAAAATAAATTATTTGGAAAACAAATATAATTTAAATAATTTATTTTTAATTAGAAAAATATAAACATATAAAAAAGCAAAATGTTAAAAAAATTATTATTTAGTAATATATATATACATTGATTTTAAATAAATTTTGATTTTGAAAACATATTTTAAATTATATCTATCTTATTAATAATAGTTTATTAATTTATTTATTGATCATTATTATAATATCTAGCAATGTGATTATTTATATTGAATTTAAATGACTTATATTTATTAAGATTATTATAACTAAATATTATATTTACAATAGAAAAAAATTTATAAATTTTTATATTTTCAAAGGTTATTATCTTCAAAAATTATAAAAAAGAAATAAAAAAATATTTTTTGTTATATCATTGTTTAAATAAAACTTATAGGCCACTAAATGCCTAAACACTTAAATCTATAATATCCTAAACTCAAAAGCCCCTAAATACTTAAAACTTTAAACTAGTAAACCTTAAATATAATTTAAATAATTTATTTTTCATCAAAAAAAATATAAGCTTATAAAAAAAGCAAAAACTAAAAAACAAAAATTATTATTTGGTAATAAATTTTACTTTGATTTTGAATAATTTTAGGTTTTGCAATTATATTTTAATTTATATCTATCATATTAATAATAGCATATTAATTTATGTATTGATAATTAATATCATATCTATCAATAAAATTGTTTATATTTAGTTTATATTATATATAATTATAATGATTCTTATTTCTAAATATTGTATTCACATTTTTAAAAACAATTAAAATTATTATATTTTCAAAGGTAATAACCTTTGAAAATGTGAGAAAATATCAAAAATAATTTTTTTGTTATTTCATTGTTTAAATAAATCCTATAAACTACTAAATGCCTAAACACTTAAGTCAATAACTCCGAAATCTCAAAAACCCTAAATAGATAATCCTTTTAAACTGGTATACCCTAAAAAATAAATAATACATATCAATATTATTTTTTTCTTTATAATTTAAAAATATTTATTTTAATTATTCATTCATTTATTTTTATTAAATATTAATTACAATATAAATTATGAGTTAGACAAATATAATTTATATAAATTATTTTTCATCAAAAAATATAGTAATGAATTATTAATTTAATTGATATCTATTATATAGTAATGAATTTATAGTAATGAATTTTGTTTTCCTTCTGAATCATTTTAGGTTTTGTAATTATATTTTAATTGATATCTATATTTTTAATAATAGATTATTAATTTATTTTTTGATCATTATTAGAATATTTATCAATAAAATAATTTATATTGAATATATATGAAATATAAATATAATGATTATTATAACTAAATATTGAATTCACTTTTGAAAAAAATTTAAAAATTATTATATTTCAAAGGTTATAACATTTGAAAATATCAAAAAATAATAAAATAAATTTTTTGTTTATTTATTTTTTAAATAAAAGCTATAAAAACTAAATGCATACACAGTTAAATCACTAAATTCATAAACCTCGTAATGCCTAAATACATAAACCATTAAACCACTTTATACTACTTAATAATTAATAAATCAAATTTTTATTTCTATTTATTATAATTTTAAATATTCATTTTAATTATTTATTATTTTATTTTTATAGAAATATTTATTACAAAATAAAGTATGAGTGTGAGAAATATAATTTAAATAATTCATTTTTAATCAATAAAAGTATTTACGCTTATAAAATAAGTAAAAATTTAAAAATTAAAATTTATTATTAAGTAATAAATTTTAAATAAAACCTATAAACCACTAAATGCCTAAAAACATAAATCGCTAAACTTCTAAATGAAAAAACCTCTAAATACTTAAACAATTAAACTAGTATACATTAATAATAAATCATAAATTTCATTTTATTTTTATTCAGTTTAATTTTAAATATTTATCAGTTTATTTTTATAGAAATATTAATTACAAAATAAATTATTAGTTAGATAGATTTTATTTAAATTAAACTGGTATACCCTAAATAATAAATAATAAAGCTCATTTTTGTTTCATTATAATCTTAAATTTTCATTTTAATTATTTATTTGTATATTTTTATATAAATATTAATTACAAAATAAAATATGAGTTAAACTAATATAATTTATATAAATTATTTTTAATCAAAAAAAATATAGATAAATTTTTAAAAAAAATTTCAAAACAAAAAATTATTATTTAGAAATATATTTTGCTTAGCTTCATAATCATTTCAATATTTTTAATTATATTTTAAATGATATATATCTTATTAATAATAAATTATTAATTTATTTTTTGATAATTATTAGAATATTTATCAATAAAAATGTTTATATTTAATTTATATGATATATAAATATAATGATAATTATCACTAAATATTATATTCACTTTTGAAAAAAAATTTTAAATCATTATATTTTCCAAGTATATAACCTTTGAAAATGTGAAAAAATAAAAAAATATTTTTTTTATTATTTCATTGTTTAAATAAAACCTATACACCACAAAATGTCTAAACACTTAAATAACTAAACTACAAAATCTCGATACCGCTATATAGATAATAATTTAAACCGGTATACACTAAATAATAATTAATAAATCTCATTTTTATTTGTTTTTATTATGATTTAAAAAAATCATTTTTATTTTTAGTTTTTTATTTGTATATCTGTAATAATTATAAAATAAATTATGAGTTAAAAAATAATTTATAAAAATTATTTTTCATCAAAAAATAGTTAATCTTATAAAAAGAATAAAAATTTAAAAACAAATAATTATTATTAAGTAATATATTTTGCTTTGCTTTTGAAACATTTTAGGTTTTGATATTATATTTTAAGTAAAGTCAATCTTATTCATAATAGATTTTTAATTTATTTTTTGATAATTATTAGAATATCTATCAATAAAATTGTTTATATTGAATTTATATGATATATAATTATTATGATTATTATAAATAAATATTTTATTCACTTTTGAAAAAAATTTAAAAATTATTATATTTTCAAAGGTTATAATCTTAAAAAATTAGCAAACTATAATAAAAATAAATTTTTAGTTATTTTATATTTTTAATAAAACCTATATACCATTAAATGCTTACTTACTTAAATTAGTAAGCTCATAAATCCCAAAACCCCTAAATAAATAAAAATTTTAACATCTATATACTACTTAATAAATAATAAATCTAATTTTTATTTCTATTTATTATAATTTTAAATATTCATTTTAATTATTCATATTTTAATTTTTTAGAAAAATTAATTACAAAATAAATTTCTAGTGAGACAAATATTATTTAAATAATTTATTTTTAATCAAAAAAATATAAGCTTATAAAAAGAATAAAAAATTTAAAAATTAAATATTATTATTTAGTAATATATTTTGATTTGATTTAGAATAAGTTTGTGTTATGTAAATATATATTAATTAATATTTATATTATTAATAATAGTTTATTAATTTAATTTTTTATCATTATTATAATATATATCATTAAAATTATTTATATTGAATTTATATGATATATAATTAGTAAGATTAATATAATATACATAGTATTCACATTTCAATAAATTTTAAAAATTATTTTATTTTTAAAGGTTATAACCTTTAGAAATCACAAAAAATCTAAAAAAAAAATTTTTATTTTTATTATATAAATAAAACCTATAAACCACTAAATACATAAAAACATAAATTCATAAACTCCTAAATGAAAAAACTTCTAAATAATCAAACCATTACACCGGGATACCACATATAATAAATCTTAAATCTCATTTTAATTTGTATTCATTATAATTTTAAATATTCATTTTAATTATTTATTAGTTTATTTTTTATAGAAATATTAATTACAAAATAAATAATGAGAGAGACAACTATAATTTTAATTATTTATTTTTAATCAAAAAAAAATATAAGCTTATAAAAAGAAGTACAAATTTAAAAAAAAAAATTATTTTTTAGTAATATATTATACTTTGATTTTGAATCATTATATATAGGGTTTGCAATTATATTTTAATTGCAACCAATCTTATTAAAATAGTTTATTAATTTATTATTTGATGAATTTTATAATATCTAATAATAAAATTAATTATATTGAATTTAAATGTCTTATAATTATTAAGATTATTATAACTAAATATTAAATTTACCTTTCAAAAAAATTTGAAAAAAATTATTATATTTTCAAAGGTTATAACCTTCAAAAATGATAAACAATCACAAAACTAATTTTTTTATAATTTTATTATTTAAAATAAAACTTATAAACCACTAAATGCCTAAACAATTTAATCTCTAGACTTGTCCCATAGGTTGAAAATATTGGGATGGGACGGGACGAAGATCGGGGATTTTGGGTAGGAGAAAATGGTTCCGAGACAGAATGGAGTTCAGACATTTTTTTGCAATTTATTTTCTTCAAACTGGCCAAATTAGTTCATGTCGAAACCTTTTGTTGTACCTTTATCATTCCTTAGTTATGTATCTTTTAAACTCAAATTGTGCAAATTTTGTTTTGTCAAATAGACTGAATACCACAAATGAGTTTCATTACCTTGTCAAAAGCTTTGATGTGCAGAAAAGGATAGAAATGTTAAATAGAACGGGACCCAGTTGTGTGCTTAATTTGGTTCTTTGTTTTTTCACAAGTTGGCTTTGTTCAGCCGAGTGAACGTTAACCATAATAGCAATACTACATTTTTTAAACAATTACTTAAAATATTAAGGAATAGCAAAAGATGACCACCAACATTGGTAGCATCAATTACTACTTAAGTAATTGCTAAAATTAGGCAGCTTAATATAACAAAAAAAATACAACTAATAACAATCATGATAATAATCATTTCAAAGGTCCGTCCAGGAACAGCAACGAAAATCCAAACCCAATTAATTATCTCTTCTTCAACTCCTTCCTTTTCTTCTTCCACTGTAGAAGGACAACCAAAGATGAAAATGTGTTAATCATGTAGACATAAATTTCTAAGATGAAAGAGTAATAAAAAAACAAAATATTACCTTATAAAATTTAATACACCCATTTCAAATTTAGTTGGCCAACTATAGTTGGAAGAATATTTGGATCTTGTGACCCCTCTGAAAATTGAAATTGAACCATATTTTTATTAAATTGAATGAATAAAATAAGTAAAAGTGAAATTAAAATTTACAAGATTTCTATACTAACCTGATTCATTATCATCAAGGCCTTTAACTAATTCTTCAATTTCAATAGGTTTGTTTGAGCTTCTCAACCAATCTTGTAGACATATGAGAACTTCAGCAGTAATAGGTGTTAAAGAACTCCTAAATTTATCTAAAGTTCTCCTCCCAAGTGCTAATGTAGATTCGTAGGCCACAGTAGATGCTTGGATAGAAAATACATCCCTTGCTACATTTTCCAAAGAAGGATACCTAACCTCATTTACCTTCCACCAGTTTAGAAGATCAAAATCAATTCTATTTTTTTAAAGTTTGTCCTCCAAGTACCTATCCTACTCTTCCAAAGCTGCAACTTCTTATTCTTTCTCGAATTCAACAAAAAAAATCATCAACATAAGTATAACTACCATCAAAGAAATCATCATTTTTCTTAAACATAGTAGAAGAGAAATCATCTTCTTTTGATTCATCTTCATTTAAATATTTATAATCATCCATCATCTCATTTAAAGCATTTATAACTTTTTTCGCTAAATTTTTAGCTAATTCCTAACCATAATTATAAGTGTACTTAACCTTAAGATATTTGAGCTTATATCTAGGATCCAACACTACTGCTACAAAAAGCATAATATTTGTTGAATGAAGAGAACCCCAATATTTGTTGAATTTATGCCTCATTTTTATACCCATTTCAGACACCATTATATCTCTACTATTTTCACAAAGCTCAATTTTTTTTCAAAATTCGAATAATCTAATGAAAATAAACACTAGTGGTAGAATATTATGAGCTAGAAAATTTATAAGTTACCTCAAAAAAAGATTTCAAAAAACGAGCCAAAATTTTGGGGTTTGTTCAGTCTTTCTCAGTTGGAACGTTTGAACCAAACTACTTCAAAAACCTTTTGTCTTTGTCCTCCAACTTATCAAATTCTTTTTGATATTTTATATCAGTTTGTATCATCAAATAAGTGGAATTCCATCTTGTATGACAATCTAATTGCAATGAAGATTCATATGTCAAGTTTGCATCTTCATCACATAACTTAAACATATCTAATCTTCTAGGACTCCTCCTCACATATTTCACCACACCTCTAATTTTTTGAATAGCACACTCAACTCTTGCAATACCATCCATGACAATTAAGTTTAGGATATGAGCACAACATCTCATATGAAAATTCTCGCCTCTCAAAGGTACAACACTTTTCTTCACAACCCTTTTTTCAATTGTTCAACTGCAACATCATTATTTGATGCATTGTCAACATTAATGAACATCAACTTTATCAAACCCCATTCATTCATGCAAAACTCAATTGCATTTCTAATATTAACTCCAGAATAACATTTAATTAGACAAAAGTTCAAAAGCCTTTTATGCATATTCCATTGAGAATCATTGGAATGAACAGTCAAACATATATAAGACTAATTTTGAATGCTAGTACAAGTGTCGGTAGTCAATGAAACTCTACAACAATGCGATGATATGCTAACAAATAATTTCTTCTTTTCCTTCACAAACAAAGAAAAACAATCCCTCAACAAAGAGAGCCTAGATGGATTTTTAAATTGCGGCACACTAACTTCATAAAACTCCTTAAACACATCCCTCTCAACAAAACAAAGGCAATTCATCTTTTATGATCATTTTCACCAAAGTATCCCTAACTAGTTGATGATCAAATTGCCAACAAGTTAATTTATTATCCTCTGAACTAGTACCTTTAGGGAAACTCAACAAAGATTGTGACTTGTCTTACCTTTGTGAGCTTCTATTAATTCTTTTTTGTGTGAAAATTTCTACAAGTCTTTCTCAAGTATTTCAATAAACCCGAAGTACTTTGATTACTTTTTGCCAAGATTTCTTTCCTACACCATAAACAAGCTGCCCTACCAGTTTCATTTTCTCTGAATCAACTAATATCTCATAAGTTTCCCAAACAGCAGACTTATAATTTTTATGAGCTTGAGGTTCAGATGTACCTTGACTTTATTTTACAATTGGAATTTAAGAACGTGTCGTAACAATAGGAGGGTTCGTGAAAGGATGATGATTGTATTTACCAGTACTCTGATCATTTGAGATGTGATCATCTTCAATTATTATATTTTTCGTTTACCTCTGGATTGTGCCATCTGCATTGCCATTAATTAATATGATATGTTAAGAATAAATACATATAAATATTACAAATAAGCAAGCTCTACAAAACTGACTGTAACACATTCATCCCACTCATTCGTCCCAACCACAACACCAAAACCAATACTCAACAAAACTGACTGAGACACATAATAATAATAATAATTAATCACTCAATTCTCATCAAAAAAACAAACCAAAAGGCTGGTGGTATATGAGACATGGTGGAGACAATCAGAAGTCCGGCGGACAAAGGCCGGACCTAACTAAACATGGCTGGAATGGCGTGAGGTGGCATGGAACTCGTCGGAACAGCAATAGGTGCATTGGAATTTGATGGGCAGTAGCGAAATTGGAGGCATCTTCATGATATATATATATATTCCTGGTTCTAGTATAGATTTTTTAGGATGGGACGGTTCTCGGGATGGATATTGCTTAAGATCTGGAACCATCCCAAAAGAAAAAATACGTGACAGAATGGGACGAGAAAAGTCAAAGTCAATGGATTTTCTCAGTTCCGATTTTTCGGGAAAAGGCTTGGGGTCGGGTCGCGAATCTCCGTGTCACGTGAGTAGCCCTACTAAATACATATAAAGTTAAATCAGTAAACTCCTAAACCCTCTAATGCCTAAATACATAAACCATTAAACAACTAAAAACTACTTAATAATTAATAAATCTAATTTTTATTGCTATTTATTATATTTTTAAATATTGATTTTAATTATTTATTAGTGTATTTATTTAGAAATATTTATTACAAAATAAATTATGAGTGCGACAAATATAATTTAAATAATATATTATTTATATAATAAAAATATACGCTAATAAAAGAAGTATAAATTTAAAAATTAACAATTATTATCAAGTAATATAAGTTCAATTTTGAATCAATTTAGGTTTTATAAATTTTTTTAATTAATATCTATCTTAATTTTAATAGTTTATAAATTTAATTTTTGATCATTATTATAATATCTATTAATAAATTATTTATATTAAATTTCTATGATATATAATTATTAATATTATAATAACAAAATATTGTATTAAAATTTCAAAATATTTTAAATATTATTATATTTTCAAATGTTATAACCTAATAAAATGATAAAAAATTATAGAAATTTTTTTTTATTATTTTATTTTAAAAAAAAAACCTATAAACCACTAAAATCCTAAAAACATAAATCGCTAAACTCCTAACAACAAAACCTCTAAATACTTAAATTATTAAACTGGTATACATTAATAATAAATCATAAATCTCATTTTAATTTTTATTCAGTATAATTTTAAATTTTTATTTTAATTATTTATCAATTTATTTTATAGAAATATTAATTACAAAATAAATTATAAATGAGACAGATCTAATTTAAATTAAACCGGATCCCTAAATAATAAATAATAAATCTCATTTTTTTCATTATAATTTTAAATATTCATTTTAATTATTTATTTGTTTATTTATATATAAATATTAATTACAAAATAAATTGTGTTAGACAAATATAATTTATATAAATTGTATTTCATGAAAAAATTATAGAAAACTTTTTAAAAGAAAAAAAAATTTTTAAGCAAATAAATATTATATAGTAATATATTTTGCTTTGCTTCTGAATAATTTTAGGTTTTGTAATTATATATTAATTCATATCTATCTTATTAATAATAGATTATTAATTTATTTTTTGATCATTATTATAATATTTATCAATAAAATTGTTTATATTGAATTTATATGATATATAAATATAATGATTATTATAACTAAATATTGAATTCACTTTTGAAAAAAATTAAAAAATTATTATATTTTCAAAGGTTATAAACTTTGAAAATATCAATAAATAATAAAAATATATGTTTTGTTATGTTATTTTTAAAAAAAACCTATAAACCACTAAATACATACACATTTAAATCAGTAAACACCTAAACCCCGTAATGCATAAATACATAAACCATTAAACTGCTATATAATTCATAATAATTAATAAATCTAATTTTAATTTCTATTTATTATAGTTTTAAATATTCATTTTAATTATTTATTAGTTTATTTTTATAGAAATATTTATTAAAAAATAAATTATGATTAAGACTAATATAATTTAAATAATTTATTTTTAATCAAAAAAAATATATATGCTTATAAAAGAAGTAAAAATTTAAAAATTAAAAATTATTATCCAGTAATATATTTTACTTTATTTTTGAATCAATTGGGGTTTTGTAAATATTTTTTAATTAATATCTATCATATTATTAGTAGTTTATTAATTTAATTAATGATAATTATTATAATATCAATCAATAAAATTTTTTATATTGAATTTATAACATATATAATTACTAATATTATTATAACTAAATCTTGTATTGACATTTCAAAAAATTTTAAATATTATTATATTTCCAAAGGTGATAAGCTAAGAAAATGAAAAAAAATTACAAATTTTTTTTGTTATTTTATTGATTAAATAAAACCTATAAACCACTAAATGCCTAAAAGCCTAAATCGCTAAACTCCTAAAAGACAACCACTAAATACATAAACTATTAAACAAGTATACATTAAAAATAAATCATAAATATCATTTTAATTTTTATTTAGTATAATTTTAAATTTTTATTTTAATTACTTTTTAGTTTATTTTTATAGAAATATTAAATACAAAATAAAGTATTAGTAAGACATATCTAATTTAAATTAGACCGGTATACCCTAAATAATAAATAATAAATCTCATTTTTTTAATTATAATTTTAAATATTCATTTTAATAATTTATTTTTTTTTTATTTTTATATAAATATTAATTACAAAATAATTTATGAGTTAAACAAATATAATTTTTAAAAATTATTTTTCTTCAATAAATTATAGATAAACTTTTTAAAAGAAATTAAAATTTCAAAACAAAAAATTATTGTATAGTAATATATTTTGCTTTGCTTCTAAATCATTTTAGGTTTTGTAAATATATTTTAAATGATATCTATCTTATAAATAATAGATTATAAAGTTATTTTTTCAACATTATTAGAATATTTATCAATAAAAATATTTATATTGAATTTATATTATATATAAATATAATGATTATTATAATTAAATATTATATTCACTTTTGAAAAAAATTTTAAAATTATTATATTTTCAAAGGTTATAACCTTTGAAAAAGTGAAAAAATAAAAAATTTATTTTTTTAATTATTTCATTGTTTAAATAAAACCTATACACCAATAAATGCCTAAACACTTAAATGACTAAACTACAAAATCCCAATAACCCTATATTGATAATTCTTTAAATAGGTATACACTAAATAATACTTAATAAATCTCATTATTATTTGTTTTCATTATAATTTAAAAAAATCATTTTGATTGTTTAGTTTTTAATTTATAAATATATATTAATTATAAAATAAATTATGAGTTAAAAATATAATTTATTAAAAAAAATTTCATTAAAAAAATAGATAAGCATATAAAAATCATAAAAATTTAAAAACAAATAATTATTATTTAGTGATATATTTTGATTTGCTTTTAAATCTTTTTAGGTTTTGATATTATATTTTAAGTAATATCAATCTTATTCATAATAGATTTTTAATTGATTTTTTTATAATTATTAGAATATCTATAAATAAAATTATTTATATTGAATCCATATAATATATAATTATTATGATTATTATTAATAAATATTGTATTCACTTTTGAAAAAATTTTAAAAATTATTATATTTTCAAAGGTTATAATCTTAAAAAATGAGAAAAAATAATAAAAATAAATTTTTAGTTATTTTATTTTTTTAAATAAAATCTATAGACCATTAAATGCTTACTTACTTAAATTAGTAAGCTCATAAACCCCGAAACCCCTAAATACATATACATTTTAACATTTATTGTTTAATTATTTAGAAAAATTAATTACATAATAAAGTTCTAGTAAGACAAATATTATTTAAATAATTTTTTTTAATCAAAAAAATATAAGCTTATAAAAAGAAGGAGAGATTTAAAAATTAAATATTATTATTTAGTAATATATTTTGATATGAATTTGAATCATTTAGTGTTATGTAAATATATTTTAATTAATATTTATATTATTAATAATAGTTTATTAATTTAATTGTTTATCATTATTATAATATTTATCATTAAAATTGTTTATATTGAATTTATATGATATATAATTAGTAAGATTAATATAATTATACATAGTATTCACATTTTAAAAAATTTTAAAAATTAGTTTATTTTTAAAGGGTATAATCTTTGAAAATCAGAAAAAATCTAAATTTTTTTTTATATTTTTATTATATAAATAAAACCTATAAACCACTAAATACCTAAAAACATAAATTGATAAACTCTTAAACGACAAAACTCATAAATAATTAAACAATTAAACCGGTATACCACATATAATAAATCATAAATCTCATTTTAATTTGTATTCATTATAATTTTAAATATTCATTTTAATTATTTATTAGTTTATTTTTTATAGAAATATTAATTACAAAATAAATAATGAGCGAGACAACTATAATTTTAATAATTTATTTTTAATCAAAAAAAATATAAGCATATAAAAAGAAGTAAAAATTTAAAAACAAAAGATTATTATTTAGTAATATATTTTACTTTGATTTTGAATCATTATATAAAGGTTTTGCAATTATATTTTAATTGCTATCAATCTTATTAAGAATAGTTTATATTTTTATTTGTTTTCATTATAATTTTTAATACTTCTTTTAATTATTTTTTAGTTTATTTTTATAGAAATATTAATTACAAAATAAATAATGAGTGAGACATATATAATTTAAATAAATTATTTTTTATTAAAAAAATATAATCTTATAAAAATAAACAAAATTTCAAAAATTTAAAATTTTATTTAGTAAAATAGTTTACTTTGATTTTAAATTATTTTGGGTTCTGCAATTATATTTTAATTAATATCTGTCTTATTAATAATAGTTTATTAATTTATTTGTTGATCATCAAAATAATATATATTAATAAAATTTTTATCTTGAATTTACATCAAATATAATTATTAAGATTATTATAACTAAGTGTAAACATCAAATATATTTTTTATGTTGAATTTACATAAATAATATTATATTTTACATCAAATATAAAATTTTTTATATTAATAAAATTTTTTAGAATATTATTCATATTTTTGAACTATTATAAAATTATTATATTTTCAAAGGTTATACCTTTAAAAATCAAAAAAATTCATAAAAATAAATTTTTTGTTATTTCTTTGATTAAATAAAACCTATAAATCAATAAATAGAACCTAAATGTGTAAACATATAAATCAATAAACTCATTAACCCCAAAACCACAATAAACTTAAACCATTAAATAGGTATAACCTAAATAATAAGTCATAAATTTCATTTTTATTAGTATTCATTATAATTTTATATATACATTTTAATTATTTATTAGTTTATTTTTATAGAAATATAAATTAAAAAATAAATTAATAGTGAGACAAATATAATTTAAATAATTTATTTTTCATCAAAAAATATATAAGCTTATAAATGAATACAAATATTTAAAAATTTAAAAATTTAAAAATTTAAAATTAATATTTAGTAAAATATTTCACTTAGATTTTGAATCATTTTAGGTTTTATAAATATATTTTAAACAATTTTTATCTTATTAAAAATTGTTTATTAATCTTTTGTATGATCATTATTATAATATATATCAATATAATTGTTTATGTTGAATTTACATGATATATAATTAAAAGATTATCATAACTAAATATAGTATTCGCATTTAAAAAAATTTAAAAATTGTTATAGTTTCTAAGGTTATATCCTTCAAAAATGAGAACAAAAAACAAAAAAATATTTTTTGTTATTTTATTTTTTAAATAAAACCTATAAACTACTAAATGGCTAAACACTAAATCACTAAATTCTTAAATCCCAAAACTCCTAAATATATAATCTTTTAAACCTGTATATTTTATCTTATTAATAATAATTTTATTTAATATCTATTTTATTATTATATTTTACTTTGATTTTTAATCATTTTAGGCATTTAAAAAAATTTAAAAATTGTTATAGTTTCTAAGGTTATATCCTTCAAAAATGAGAACAAAAAACAAAAAAATATTTTTTGTTATTTTATTTTTTAAATAAAACCTATAAACTACTAAATGGCTAAACACTAAATCACTAAATTCTTAAATCCCAAAACTCCTAAATATATAATCTTTTAAACCTGTATATTTTATCTTATTAATAATAGTTTTATTTAATATCTATTTTATTATTATATTTTACTTTGATTTTTAATCATTTTAGGTTTTGCAAATAAATTTTATTTAATATCTATCTTATTAATACTAGTTTATTAAATTATTTTATTATCGTCATCATACTATCTATAAAAAAATTAATTATTTTGAATTTACATAATATATAATTATGTAGATTTTTATAACAAAATAATATTTTCACATTTTAAAAAAATTTTAAAATTATTAAGTTGTCAAAAGTTATAACCTTTGAAAATAAGAAAAAATAAAAAAATAAATTTTTTGTTATTAGATTTTTTAAATAAAATCTATAAACAACAAAATACCTAAATTCTTAATGACTAAACTCCTAAACCCCGAAGCCCATAAATACATAATCCTTTAAATTAGTATACTCTAAATAATAAATAATAAATCTTATTTTTATTAGTATTCTTTATAATTTAAATATTCATTTTAATTATTTATCAATTTATTTTTATTGAAATATTAATTAAAAAATAAATTATTAGTGAGACAGATATAATATAAATAATTTATTTTTCATCAAAAAAATATAAGATCATAAAAAGAGGCAAAATTTTTAAAACTAAATATTATTATTTAGTAATTTAATTTAATTTAATTTTGAATAATTTTAGATTTGCAATTATATTTTAATTTATATCATTCTAATTAATAATAGTTTATTAATTTATTTATTGATCATTATTATAATATCTATTAATAAAATTATTTATATTGATTTTAGATTATATATAATTAACAAGATTATTATATCTAAATATTATATTCACATTTTAAAAAAAACTAAAAATTATTATATTTTCAAAGGTTATAACCTTCAAAAATTAGATAAAATTAGTTAAGGCATAAACACTTAAATGGCTAAACCCCAAAACACCAAAATACTTAAACCATTAAACATGTATATCGTGAATAATAAATAATAAATCTTAATTTTATTTGTATTCATTATAATTTTAAATATTTATTTTAATTATTTATTAGCTTTTTTATAGAATTATAAATTACAAAACAAATTATGAGGAAGACAAATATAATTTAAATAATTTATTTTTAATAATAAAAATATAAACTTATTAAAAAAGCAAAATATTAAAAAAAATTATTATTTAGTAAAATAAACTTTGATTTTGAATAAATTTAGATTTTGCAAATATATTTTAAAAAATATCTATCTAAGTAATAATAGTTTATTAATTTATTTATTGATTATTATTATAATATCTTGCAATGTGATTATTTATATTGAATTTAAATGACTTATATTTATTAAGATTATTATAACTAAATATTATATTTACATTGAAAAAAAATTTAAAAACTTTTTTATTTTCAAAGGTTATAACCTTCAAAAATTAGAAAAAAAAATATAATTAAATTTTTTGTTATATCATTTTTTAAATAAATCTTATAGACCACTAAATGCCTAAATACTTAAATCTATAAACACCTAAACACCAAAGCCTGTAAATACTTAAAACTTTAAACTCGTAAACCTTAAATATAATTTAAATAATTTATTTTTTATCAAAAAAATATTAGCTTATAAAAAGAAGCAAAAACTAAAAAACAAAAATTATTATTTGGTAATAACTTTTACTTTGATTTTGAATAATTTTAGGTTTTGCAATTATTTTTTAATTTATATCTATCATATTAATAATAGCATATTAATTTATTTTTTGATAATTGATATCATATCTATAAATAAAATTTTTTATATTTAGTTTATAATATATATAATTATAATAATTATTATTACTAAATATTGTATTCACATTTATAAAAAAAATTTAAAATTATTATATTTTCAAAGGTTATGACATTAGAAAACGTGAGAAAATATCAAAAATAATTTTTCTGTTATTTCATTGTTTAAATAAATCTTAGAAACTACTAAATGCCTAAACACTTAAGTCAATAACTCTGAAATCTCCAAAACCGTAAATAGTTAATCCTTTTAAACTAGTATACCCTAAATAATAAATAATAAATCTCAATATTATTTTTTTCATTATAATTTAAAATATTCATATTATTTATTTATTCGTTTATTTTTATTAAATATTAATTACAATATAAATTATGAGTTAGATAAATATATTTATATAAATTATTTTTCATCAAAAAATATATGTAAACTTATAAAAAGAAGTAAAAATTTCAAAACAAAAAATTATTATATAGTAATATATTTTGATTTACATCTGAATCATTTTAAGTTTTATAATTATATTTTAATTGATATCTATCTTATTAATAATAGATAATTAATTTATTTTTTGATCATTATTAGAATATTTATCAATAAAATTATTTATATTGAATTTACATGTTATATATTATAAAGATTATTATAACTAAATATTATATTTACATTTGAAAATAATTTAAAAATTATTATATTTGTAATGGTTATCTTTGAAAATTAGATAAAATCACAAAAATAAATTTTTTGTTATTTTATAGTTTATATAAAATCTATAAACTACTAAATGCCAAAATGCTTAAATCATTAAACTCATAAACCCCAAAACCACAAAACCCTTAAATACTTAAACATTTAAACCATCTTTAAAGGTTTAAGTATTTATAAATAATATATAAATATCTATCAATAAATAATAGATTATTAATTTATTTTTTGATCAATGTTATATTTATATTTATATTTAGTTTATTAATATCTATCAATAAAATTATCTATTTTTAATTTACATGATATATAATTATTAAGTTTATTATAAGTAAATATTGTATTCATATTTGAAAAAAATTTAAAAATTATTATATTTATAAAGGTTATAACCTTCAAAATTGATAAAAAATATGAAAAATATTTTATTTGTTATTTCATTATTTAAATAAATCATATAAATTACTAATCCTTAAAAACTTAAATCACTAAACTCCTAAACTCCTAAATACTTAAACCATTAAACCTGTATACCCTAAATAATTAATCATAAATCTTATTTTTTTTGTATTCATTATAATTTTAATATTCATTTAATTATTTATTAGTTTATTTTTATAGAAATATTAATTGCAAAATAAAATTATGAATGAAACAAATATAATTTAAATAATTTATCTTCATTAAAAAAATTTATAAGCTTATAAAAAGAATCAAAAATTTAAAAATAAAAAATTATTATTTAGTAATATATTTTACTTTGATTTTGAATTGTTTTAGGCGCTGCAAATATATTTTAATTAATATCTATCTTATTAATAATAGTTTATTAATCTATTTTATGATTAGTATTATAATATCGATCAATAAAATTATTTATATTGAATTTACATGATATTTTATTTTTATGATTATTATAATAAAATATTGTTTTAAACATTTGAAAAAAAAAATTTAAAAATTATAATATTTTCAATGGTTATAACCTTGAAAATTAGAAAAAATTAAAAATATATTTTTTTTGTTATTTAATTTTTTAAATAAAACCTATAAACCACAAAATACCTAAATACTTAAATTACTAAACTTCTAAACCATGATACTACTACACCACACACACATAGCGACGAACCATAGTACACACGTGCACATATTCTTTTCCATTTTGGTGTAGTAGTTATTCGGGCCAACAAGTCTTAGAAGCAACTAGAAATATGGGCCACCATCTTGTAGAAGGCCCCACTAGCAAGCCGAGTTGATAACATTGAGACAACTGATGAGATCGAGTAAAGTGGTCGGGAATAATCCTAGCAGTGGCTAGGAGTGGGTCCCACTATCCCTATCAGGCAGCATAGAGGGCCACCCAACCATCGCCCAACAGGTGTAGCAGTTAATCCATGATTAATTGGAGAGCCAGCAAAATCCGAAGCATCACTAAGCAGGGCTAGCAACCAATGGAGTCCAGACCAGCCACACGGGAGCGAAAGATTCAAACTTGTAGTTTATGTTTGTAATCTTATTTGTATTTTGGACTTTGTATGCACCATGTACTTGTTGAGACGGATCATGACATACTCACAAACACAATCTTTCCTGTTCTCTATGTAGCATGCAATCAGGGCAACTGGACCCATGAGTATCTCTAAGGGGGGCCCAGTAATGCATTTTGTAAATATACATTAGGCGATGCTACACTCTCGAGAGCAGAAGACCCATCTTTATAGCATTTTGTAATTTTACATGTATTCTAGCTTGGTTGTACACGTAGATAATTAGACCATGAGATGGACCTCATCACACATGCACAAACGATGCATACATATTTTTTGATATTTTGTCGGTGCAACACATAGCCATTTCTTGGAGTTTGAGGAGGAAGCATTCTATCCCAAGTAATACTCTTTTGAGGATCATTGGAGCAAAAGATTCTGGAATTCAGAGGTGAGAATGAATTGACAAAGTGTCGTAGATATGGACTTGTGGATTTATGAGTATTCAGTTTTACATGTATTCCATTGCATAGCAATGACATAGGCAAATGCTTGATGCTGCATGTCACACACATGCACAATCTTATATTTGCATAATTTTAATATGGTGCATCATTCAGGTTCCTCGAAAAGGCTTGGATAAATCCAAATGGAAAGGACGCAGTGCGCATAATTACTGAATCCCAACTTTGACATCCGGGAATGTCAGGTGATTTTAGTTGTATTCGTACGCTTGGAATTATCAGGAATTATGTTTTTTATATATTTTAAGCATAGAATCATTAAGGTGCATAGGATTTGGTGGGCTGGCCTAAATTAGTCAGCTTTTTAGTCTCTTGTAAGTTATGTGCCTAAATGATAAATAAAGTGTGTATTTTACCAAAAAAAAAACAAAAAAAAATTATAAACCCTAAACTTTAAATCCTAAAATTTTAAACCATAAACTATAACCCTAACACATAAACCCTAAATCCTAAATCTCTTGATTTGCACTTTTATAATCAAATGACTAAGTGTTAAATTGAAATTCACAACTTTTAGGAATGTCACAAATTTATGTTTTTGTTTATGTAACACAAAGTCATGACTCAAGGGGTGAGTTATGGATTCAGTCACTTTCTTGCTTTAGATTATTGTAGCATTAGCAATGGTCATTATTGTATATTTTGTCTCTAGAACACAAAATCATATCGATGAGAATATGCCATAACTTGTGTCTCTCTGTTGAACATATTGTTATGGCACTAAGAATGATCATGAATACATATTTAATCACTATAATACTGGGTCACAGTATTGGATATGACCATAGCTTGTGCATTTTATATTTATATTGCAATGTCATTGCACTAGGAATGATTGTAACTTTGGATATTTCTCAAGAGTAGAAGTCATGACCTTAGAAATAGTTAAAGCTCGAGTACTACTCTTTATAACTTTCTATAGCTAAAATTTTTGGGATTGGAAATATCACAATGGATTTTTCCTTTGATTTGTGACATCAAGTGTCAATATGCAAGACTAATATTTTGAGGAAAGATTAAAACCTTTTATACATTTGAATATCATTTATTTACACCTTTTTGGGTATTGTGAGCTTGTATACATAACTCATTTAATATACAAAGAAAGAAATGATAATTTTCATATCCAAGAGGATATAAAGAAAGGGCTTAGACATGCCAATAAAATAAATTTTTTGATTCTTTATTGAAAGAGAGCTCATACATCTTACCCTTATTAAACTGCCCTGGGGCTAGTTTGTTCTAATAGGCTTCAAGGTGGTTATTTTTTTACAGGTGAACTATGTTTTAAAAAAATTGCTTTGAGTGTGTGCATGAGAGATATTTTAAAAGAAATCACAATAATCAATATAAATAGCATCCTCAACAACTAGCTATTTCAACAGATCGGGGTACAAATTTGGATTAGTCTCTTAGTGTAAATGAGTCAAATTACCTTTGATAGCCCAGTGATTCAACATCAAATATGATGAGACATAATAGAGATAAAGTAAAAGCTTCTATATTTTGGTTAGAGCTTTAGCAATCATTCTAGAGTTGAGAGAGGAACATAATAAAATTATTTTAATTATTCAGTATAATTTTAATTATTATTTTAATTATTTATCAGTTTATTTTATATAAATAATAATTAAAAAATAAATTAAAAGTGAGACAGATCTAATTTAAATTAAACCGGTATATCCTAAATAATAAAGAATAAATCTCATTTTTTTTTTCATTTTAATTTTAAATATTCAAATTTAATTATTTATTTGTTTATTTTTATATAAATATTAATTACAAAATAAATTTTGAATTATACAAATATAATTTATATTAATTATTTTTCATCAAAATAATATAGATAAACTTTTTAAAAGAAAAAAAAATTTCAAAACAAAAAATTATTATATAGTAATATATTTTGTTTTGCATCTGAATCATTTTATGTTTTGTAATTATATTATAATTGATATATATCTTATTAATAATAGATTATTAATTTATTTTTTGTTGATTATTAGAATATTTATCAATAAAATAATCTATAATGAATTAATAAGATATATAAATATAATTATTATTATAACTAAATATTGAATTCACTTTTGAAAAAAATTTAAAAATTATTATATTTTACATGGTTATAACCTTTGAAAATATCAAATATTAATAAAAATAATTTTTTTGTTTTTTTTATTTTTTAAATAAAACCTATAAACTACAAAATGCATACACAGTTAAATAAGAAACTCCTAGACCCCGTAATGCCTAAATATAGTAACCATTAAAGTGATATATAATACATAATAAATAAATAATCTAATTTTTATTTCTATTTATTATAATTTTAAATATTTATTTTAATTATTTATTAGTTTATTTTTATAGAAATATTTATTACAAAATAAATGATGAGTGAGACAAATATAATTTAATTAATTTATTTTAATTGAAATAATATATATACGCATATAAAAGAAGTATAAATTTAAAAATTTAAAATTATTATCCAGTAATATATTTTACTTTAATTTTCAATCAATTTGGGTTTTGTAAATATTTTTTAATTAATTTATATATTTTTATTAATAGTTTATTAATTTAATTTTTGATCATTATTATAATGTCTATCAATAAAATTATTTATATTGAATTTATATGATTTATAATTATTAATATTATTATAACTAAAATATTATATTTACATTTAAGAAAATTTTAAATATTATATATTTTCAAAGGTTATAATCTATGATAATGTGAAAAAATTATAAATTTTTTTATTATTTTATTATTTAAATAAAACCTATAAACCACTAAATGCCTAAAAACATAAATCACTAAATTTTAAAATGACATAACATCTAAATACTTAAACCATTAAACCGGTATACATTAATAATAAATCATAAATCTCATTTTAATTTTTATTGAGTATAATTTAAAATTTTTATTTTAATTATTTATCAGTTTATTTTTATAGAAATATTAATTAAAAAATAAAATATTTACTGAGGCAGATATAATAGTTGATAAATCTCATTTTTTTCATTATAATTTTAAATATTCATTTAAATTATTTATTTATTTATTTTTATATAAATATTAATTACAAAATAAATTATGAGATAGACAAATATAATTTATATAAATTATTTTTAATCAAAAAATATAGATTAACTTTTTAAAATAAAAAAAAATCAAAACAAAAAATTATTATATTGTAATATATTTTGCTTTGTTTTTGAATTATTTAAGGATTTATAATTATATTTTAATTGATATCTATCTTATTAATAATAGATTTTTTATTTATTTTTTGATCATTATTAGAATATTTATCAGTAAAATAGGGTATATTGAATTTATATGATATTTAAATATAATGATTATTATAACTAAATATTGTATTCACTTTTGAAAAAAAATTAAAATTTATTATATTTTCAAAGGTTATAACCCTGAAAAATGAGAAAAAATAATAAAAATAATTTTTTTGTTATTTCATTTTTTAAATAAAACCTATAGGTCATTAAATGCTTAGTTACTTAAATCAGTAACCTCATAAATCCAGAAACCCCTAAATACATAAACCTTTTAACAGCTATATACTACTTAATAAATAATAAATCTCATTTTTATTTCTATTTATTATAATTTTTAATATTCATTTTAATTATTTATAGTTTAATTATTTAGAAAAATTAATTACAAAATAAATTTCGAGTAAGACAAATATTATTTAAATAATTTATTTAAATAAAAAAAATATAAGCTTATAAAAAGAAGAAAAATTTTAAAAATTAAATAATATTATTTAGTAATATATTTTAATATGATTTTGAATCATTTTGTGTTATGTAAATATTTTTAATTAATATTTATATTATTAATAATAGTTTATTAATTTAATTTTTGATCATTATTATATTATCTATCATTAAAATTATTTATATTGAATTTATATGATATATAATTAGTAATATTAATATAATTATACATAGTATTCACATTTCAAAAAATTTTAAAAATTATTTTATTTTCAAAGATTATAACCTTTGAAAATCATAAAAAATCAAAAAAAGAATTTTAAATTTTTATTATATAAATAAAACCTACAAACTAATAAATGCCTAAAAACATAAATTACTAAACTCCTAAACGACAAAACTCCTAAATAATCAAATCATTATACCAGTATACCATATATAATAAATCATAAATCTCATTTTAATTTGTATTCATTATAATTTTAAATATTCATTTTAATTTTTTATTAGTTTATTTTTTATAGAAATATCAATCACAAAATAAATAATGAGTGAGACTAAATATAATTATAATAAATTATTTTTAATCAAAAAATAAATAAGCTTATATATAGAGGTAAAAATTTAAAAACAAAAAATTATTATTTAGTAATATATTTTACTTTGATTTTGAATCATTCTATATAGGTTTTGCAATTATATTTTAATTGCGATCAATATTATTAATAATAGTTTATTAATTTATTATTTGATCATTTTTATAATATTGAATAATAAAATTACTTATATTCAATTAAAATATCTTATAATTATTAAGTTATTATAACCTTCAAAAATGATAAAAAATCAAAAAATAATTTTTTATTATTTTATTATTTCAATAAAACTTATATACCACTAAATGAATAAGACATTTAAATCTCTAGACTCCTAAATCGCAAAACCCCCTAAATACTTAAACCATTAAATCTATATAACCTAAATAATAAATAATAAATCTCATTTTTATTTGTATTCATTATAATTTTAAATATTCATTTTAATTATTTTTTAGTTTATTTTGATAGAAATATTAATTACAAAATAAATAACGAGTGAGACAGATATAATTTAAATAAATTATTTTTTATGGAAAAAAAAATAAGCTTATAAAAATAAACAAAATTTCAAAAATTTAAAATTTTATTTAGTAATATAATTTACTTTGATTTTGAATTATTTTGGGTTCTGCAAATATATTTTAATTAATATCTATCTTATTAATAATAGTTTATTAATTTATTTTTCGATCATTATAATAATATATATTAATAAAATTTTTTATATTAAATTTAAATCAAATATAATTATTAAAATTATTATAACTAAGTATTGCATTCATATTTTAGAAAGATTAAAAAATTATTATATTTTCAAAGGTAATAACCATTGAAAATCATAAAATTCATAAAAATAATTTTTTTTGTTATTTCTTTGATTAAATAATACCTATAAACACCTAAATGTGCAAACATATAAAGTAATAAACTCCTTAACCTCAAATCCACAAAAAACATAAACCATTAAATAGGTATACCCTAAATAATAATTCATAAATCTCTTTTTATTAGTATTCATTATAATTTTAAATATTCATTTTAATTATTTATCAATTTATTTTTATTGAAATATTAATTACAAAATAAATTATTAGTGAGACTGATATAATTTAAATAATTTATTTTTCATCAAAAAAAAATATCTGCTTATAAAATATGCCAAAATTTTTAAAATAAAAAATTATTATTTAGTAATATATCTTATTTTGATTTTGAATTATTTTAGATTCTACAATTATATTTTATTTTAAATAATTCTGATTAATACTAGTTTATTAATTTATTTATTGATCATCATTATAATATCTATTCATAAAATTATTTATATTTAGTTTACATTATATATAATTATTAAGATTATTATAACTTAATATTATATTCACATTTAAAAAAATTTAAAATTATTATATTTTCAAAGGTTACAACCTTCAAAAATTAAAAAAAAATCAAAAAATCAAATTTTTTCTTTTTTAATTCTTTAGATAATAACTATAAATCACTAAAGGACTAAACACTTAAATCATTAAACTCCTAAACCAAAAAACACCTAAATACTTAAACCATTAAATCGGTATATCCTGAATAATAAATAAAAAATCTCAATTTTATTTGTATTCATTATAAATTTAAATAATTATTTTATTTATTTATTAGTTTATTATTAAAGAATTATAAATTACAAATTAAATTATGAGTAAGACAAATTAATTTAAATAATTTATTTATAATAACAAAAATATAAAGTTATAAAAAAAGCAAAACATTAAAAAAATTATTATTAAGTAATATATTTTACTTTGATTTTTAATAAATTTAGATTTTGCAAATATATTTTAAATAATATCTATCTAATTAATAATAGTTTATTAATTTAATTATTTATTATTATAATATCTAGCAATGTGATTATTTATATTGAATTTAAATGACTTATATTTATTAAGATTATTATAACTAAATATTATATTTACATTTGAAAAAAATTTAAAAACTTTTTTATTTTCAAAGGTTATAACCTTCAAAAATTAAAAAAATAATAAAATAAATTTTTCGTTATATCTTTGTTTAAATAAAACTTATAGACCACTAATTCCCTAAAAACATAAACCTCTAAACTCCTCATCACAAAAAGCCCCTAAATAATTAAACCTTTAAACTCTCAAACCTTAAATATAATTTAAATAATTTATTAAAATATTAATTACAAAATAATATGAGTGATACAAATATATTTTAAATAATTTATTTTTCATCAAAAAAAAATATAAAGCTGATAAAAAGAAGCAAAAACTAAAAAAAAATTATTATTTAGTAATAAATTTACTCGGATTTGAATAGTTTTGGTTTGCAATTATATTTTAATTTATATCTATCATATTAATAATAGCATATTAATTTTATTTTTTGATAATCGATATAATTCAATCAATAAAATTGTTTATATTTAGTTTATATTATATATAATATATTAATTCTTATTACTAAATATTATATTCACATTTTAAAAAATTTAAAATTATTATATTTTCAAA
>JAREIK010002413.1:0-36232 GCA_029783825.1 Sapria himalayana | reverse complement strand
TAAATTAATATTCTATTAATAATAAGTTAGATATCAATTAAAATATAATTACAAAACATAAATTGATTCATAAACAAAGCAAAAAATATTACTATAAAATAATATATTGTTTTTAATTTTTTTGTTCTTTTAATAAGTTTATCTTTATTTTTTTTGATAAATAATTTAAATAAATTATATTTGTCTAACTTATAATTTATTTTGTAATTAATATTTATATAAAAATAAACAATTAAATAATTAAAATGAATATTTAAAGTTATAACGAAAAAAATAAAAATGAGATTTATAATTTATTATTTAGGATATGCCTGTTTAAAAAATTTATCTATTTAGGGTTTTCAAGATTTAGAAGTTATTGATTTAAGTATTTAAGTATTTAATGGTTTATAAATTTTATTTATACAATGAAATAACAAAAAATTTATTTTTGATATTTTTTCAAATTTTAAAATGTCATAACATTTGAAAATATAATAATTTTAAAATTTTCTAAAATTGTGAATACAAAATATCGTAATAATAATTATTATCACTATATATAATATAAACTAAATATAAACAATTTTATTGATAATATTATATCAATTATCAAAAAATAAATTAATAAATTATTATTAATATTAAAGATATAAATTAAAATATAATTAAAAAACCTAAAATGATTCAAAATCAAAGTAAAATTTATTACTAAATAATAATTTTTTTTTTAGTTTTTGCATCATTTTATAAGCTTTATATTTTTTTGTTAAAAAATATATTATTTAAATTATATTTGTCACTCATAATTTATTTTGTAATTAATATTTCTTTAAATTATTTCAATTATATTTAAAGTTTACGAGTTTAAAGGTTTAGGTATTTAGGGGCTTCTAGGTTTTAGAGTTTAGAGATTTGTTTATTTAGGAATTTAATGGTTTATATGTTTTATTTAAACAATGATATGACAAAAAAAATATTTTTGTTATTTTTTCTCTTTTTGAAGGTTATAACCTTCGAAAATAGAACAATTTTTAAATTTTTTATATATGTGTATACTATATTTAGTTATGATAATCTTAATTATTATATATCATGTTAATTCAATATAAATAATTAGATTATTATTATTAATGATCAAAAAATATATTTGTAAATAAAATATAACATGTTAATTCAAAAAATATTGATAGATATTATATTAATGATCAAAAAATAAATTAATAAACTATTATTAATATGATAGATATTTTTTAAAATATATTTGCAAAACATAAATTTATTCAAAATCGAAGTAAAATATAATAGTAAATAATAATTTTTTGATGTTTTGCTTCTTTTTATATGTTAATATTTTTTGTTATTAAAAGTAAATTATTTAAATTATATTTGTCTTCCACATAATTTATCTTTAAGTTATAATTCTATAAAAATAATCTAATAAATAATTAAAATAAATATTTAAAATTATAATTAATACAAATAAAATTGAGATTTATTATTTATTTTTCACGATATACTAGTTTAATGGTTTAAGTATTTAGGTGTTTTGGGATTTAGTTATTTAAGTGTTTAGGACTTTAGTGATTTATAGTTTTTATTTAAAGAATAAAAAAATAAAAAATTAAATTATATGATTTTTTTTTAATTTTTGAAGGTTATAACCTTTGAAAATATAATAATTTTTAATTTTTTTAAATGTTAATATAATATTTAGTTATAATATTGTTAATAATATTATATAATGTAAACTGAATATAAATAATTTTATTAATAGATATTATAATAATGATCAATAAACATTTAATGAATTATCATTAATAATAATGATATAAATTAAAATATAATTTCAAAAACAAAAATGATTCAAACTCAAAAAAAATATATTACAAAATAATAAATTTTTGTTTTTAAAATGTTTCCTCTTTTTATAAGCATATATATATATTTTGATAAAATATAAATTATTTAAAATAGATCTGTCTCACTTATAATTTATATTATAATTAATATTTCTATAAAAATAAACTTATAAATAATTAAAATAAAAATTTAAAATTACACTTATTAAAAATTAAAATGAGATTTATGATTTATTATTAATGTATACCAATTTAATAGTTTAAGTATCTAGAAGTTTTGTGGTTTAGGAGTTAAGCGATTTATATTTTTAGGAATTTAGTGGTTTATAGGTTTTATTTAAACAATAAAATAACAAAAAAAAATTTGTAATTTTTGTCATTTTCATAGGTTATAACCTTTGAAAATATAATAATATTTAAAATTTTTTGAAATGTGAATAAAATATTTAGTTATAATAATTTTAATAATTATATATCATATAAATTCAATATAAATAATTTATTGATAGATATTATAATAATGATCAAAAATTAAATTAATAAACTATTAATAATAAGATAGATAATAATTAAAAAATATTTACAAAACCCAAATTGATTCAAAAATAAAGAAAAAAATATTACTGGATAATAAGTTTTAATTTTTAAAATTTTACTTCTATAAAATAAACTTATAAATATTTAAAATGAATATTTAAAATAATAATAAATTCAAATAAAAATTAGATTTCTTAATTATTAAGTAGTATTTAGCAGTTTAATGGTTTATGTATTTAGGCATTACGGGCCTTAGGAATTTACTGATTTTACTGTGTATGCATTTAGTGGTTATAGGTTTTATTTAAAAATTAAAATAACAAAATATTTATTTTTATTATTTTTTGATATTTTCAAATGTTATAACATTTGAAAATATAATAATTTTTAAATTTTTTACAAATTTGAATTAAATATTTAGTTATAATAATCATTATATTTATATATCATATAAATTCAATATAAACAATATTATTGATAAATATTCTAAAAATGAACAAAAAATAAATTAATAATCTATTATTAATAAGATAGAAATCAATTAAAATATAATAAATAACCTAAAATGATTCAGAAGAAATCAAAATATATTACTATATAATAATTTGTTGTTTTGAATTTTTTTTCTTTTAAAAGTTTATCCATATTTTTTTGATGAAGATTAATTTATATAAATTCTATTTCTCTAACTCATAATTTATTTTTTAAATAATATTTATAAAACATAAAGTAATAAATAATTAAAATTATAATTAAAAAAATAATATTGAGATTTATTCTTTAATATTATGGGTATACCAGTTAAATTTAAATTAGATATATCTCACTAATAATTTGTTTTGTAATTAATATTTCTATAAAAATAAACTAATACAAATTAAAATAAAACTTACAATTATAGTGAATAAAAATTTAAATGAGATTTATGAATTATTATTAATGTATACCAGTTTAATATTTTAAGCATTTAGAAGTTTTTCGTTTAAGAATTTAGTGATTTATGTTTTTATGAATTTAGTGGTTTATAGGTTTTATTTAAAAATAAAATAACAAAAAAATTATTTCTGATATTTTTTCACATTTTTAAAGGTTATAACCTTTGAAAATATAATAATTTAAAATTTTTTAAAAATGTGAATACAATATTTAGTAATAATAATCATTATAATTATATATAATATAAACTAAATATAAACAATTTTATTGATAGATATGATATCAATTATCAAAAAATAAATTAATATGCTATTATTAATATGATAGATATAAAATAAGGTATAATTGCAAAACCTAAAAATATTCAAAATCCAAGTAAACTTTATTACTAAATAATAATTTTTTTTTTAGTTTTTGCTTCTTTTTATAAGCATATATTTTTTTTGATGAAAAATAAATTATTTAAATTCTATTTTTATCACTCATAATTTATTTTGTAAGTAATATTTTAATAAATTATTTAAATTATATTTAGGTTTACAAGTTTAAAGGTTTAAGTATTTAGGGGCTTTTGTGTTTAGGAGTTTAGAGGTTTAAGTGTTTAAGCATTTAGTGGTTTATAAGTTTTATTTAAACAATGATATAACAAAAAATTTATTTTTATTATTTTTTTAATTTTTGAAGGTTATAACCTTTGAAAATATAATAATTTTTAAATTTTTTTCAAATGTAAATATAATATTTAGTTATAATAATCTTAATAATTATAAGTCAATTAAATTCAATATAAATAACTACAAAGCTAGATATTCATATAATCATAAAAAAATTTTAATAAACTATTATTAATAAGATAGATATTATTTAAAATATTTTTGCAAAATCTAAATTTATTCAAAATCAAAGTAAAATATATTACTTAATAATAATTTTTTTAATGTTTTGCTTATTTAATAACTTTATATTTTTGTTATTATAAATAAATTGTTTAAATTAATTTTTCTTACTCATAATTTATTTCGTAATTTATAATTCTATAATAATAAACTAATAAATAATTAAAATAATAATTTAAAATTATAATGAATACAAATAAAATTTAGATTTATTATTTATTATTTATAATTCATGATATACTAGTTTATTGTTTTAAGTATTTCAGTGTTTTGGGGTTTAATGATTTAAGTGTTTAGGACTTTAGTGATTTATAGTTTTTATTTAAAGAATGAAAGAATAAAAAATTAAATTTTTGATTTTTTTTAATTTTTGAAGGTTATAACCTTTGAAAATATAATAATTTTAAATTTTTTTTAAATGTTAATATAATATTTAGTTATGATATTCTTAATAATTATATATAATGTTAACTCAATATAAATAATTTTATTAATAGATATTATAATAATGATCAATAAAAAATTAATGAATTAATATTAATAAGAATGATATAAATTAAAATATAATTTCAAAAACTAAAATGATTCAAACTCAAAATAAAATATATTACAAAATAATAAATTTTTGTTTTAAAATTTGGCCGCTTTTTATAAGCATATATTTTTTTTTGATAAAAAATAAATTATTTATAAAATATCATCTCACTAATAATTTATATAGTAATTAATATTTTTATAAAAATAAACTGAAAAATAATTAAAATAAAATTTAAAATTACACTTAATAAAAATTAATATGAGATTTATGATTTATTATTAATGTATACCAATTTAACAGTTTAAGTATGTAGAAGTTTTGTCATTTAGGAGTTTAGCGATTTATATTTTTAGGCATTTATTGGTTTATTGGTTTTATTTAAACAATAAATTAACAAAAAAAAATTATGTAATTTATTGTCATTTTCATAGGTTATAATCCTTTGAAAATATAATAATATTTAAAATTTTTTGAAATGTGAATACAATATTTATATATAATAATTTTAATAATTATATATCATATAAATTCAATATAAACAATTTTATTGATAGATATTATAATAATGATCAAAAATTAAATTAATAAACTATTAATAATAAGATAGATATTAATTAAAAAATATTTACAAAACCCAAATTGATTCATAATTAAAGTAAAAAATATTACTTAATAATAATTATTAATTTTTAAATTTTTACTTATTATATAAGCGTAAATACTTTTATTGATTAAAAATAAATTATTTAAATTATATTTATCGCACTCATAATTTATTTTGTAATAAATATTATTTAGAAATAAACTAATAAATAATTAAAATAAATATTTAAAATTATAATAAATAGATATAAAAATTAGATTTAGTAATTATTCAGTAGTATATAGCGGTTTAATGGTTTATGTATTTAGGTATTACGAGGTTTAGGAGTTTACTAATTTCACTTTGTTTTCATTTAGTGGTTATAGGTTTTATTTAAAAAATAAATAAACAAAAAATTTATTTTTATTATTTTTTGATATTTTGAAATGTTATAACCTTTGAAAATATAATAATTTTTAAATTTTTTTCAAAAGTGAATTCAATATTTAGTTATAATAATCATTATATTTATATTTCATATAAATTCAATATAATTAATTTTATTGATAAATATTCTAATAATGATCAAAAAATAAATTAATAATCTATTATTAATTTGATAGATATCAATTAAAATATAATTACAAAACCTAAAATGATTCAGAAGTAAAGCAAAATATATTACTATATAATAAATTTTTGTTTTGAAATTTTTTCTTCTTATTTATAAGTTTTCTATATTTTTTGATGAAAAATAATTTATATAAATTATATTTGTCTAACTCATAATTTATATTGTAATTAATATTTATAAAAATAAACGAATAAATTATTAAAGTGAATATTTTAAATTATAATGAAAAAAACAATATTGAGATTTATTATTTATTATTTTGGGTATACCAGTTTAAAAGGTTTATCTATTTAGGGTTTTCGAGATTTCAGAGTTATTGACTTAAGTGTTTAGGCATTTAGTAGTTTATAGGAGTTATTTAAACAATGAAATAACAACAAAATTATTTTTGATATTTTCTCACATTTTCAAAGGTTATAACCTTTGAAAATATAATAATTTTAAATTTTTTTAAAAAAGTGAATACATTATTTAGTAATAAGAATCATTATAATTATATATAATATAAACTATATTTAAACAATTTTATTGATAGATATGATATCAATTATCAAAAAATAAATTAATATGTTATTATTAATATGATAGATATAAATTAAAATATAATTGCAAAACCTAAAATTATTCAAAATTAAAATAAAATTTATTACCAAATAATTTTTTTTAGTTTGTGCTTCTTTTTATTAGCTTATATATTTTTTTTGAAGTAAAATAAATTATTTAAATTATATTTAAGGTTTACAAGTTTAATGTTTTAAGTATTTAAGGGCTTTTGTGTTTAAAAGTTTATAAATTTAAGTGTTTAGGCATTTAGTGGTCTATAAGTTTTATTTAAACAATGATATAACAAAAAAATTATTTTTATTTTTTTTTCTAATTTTTGAAGGTTATAACCTTTGAAAATATAAAAATTTCGAAATTTTTTTCAAATGTAAATATAAGTTTTAGTTATAATAATCTTAATAAAAATAAGTCATTTAAATTCTATATAAATAATCACTTTGCAAGATATTATAAAAAAGATCAATAAATAAATTAATAAACTATTATTAATAAAATAGATATTATTTAAAATATATTTGCAAAATCTAAATTTATTCAAAATCAAAGTATATATTACTATATAATAATTTTTTTTAATATTTTGCTTTTTTTATAAGTTTATATTTTTGTTATTAAAAATAAATTATTTAAATTATATTTGTCTTCCTCAAATTATTTTGTAATTTATAATCCTATAAAAATAAAATAATAAATAAGTAAAATAAATATTTAAAATTATAATGAATACAAATAAAATTGAGATTTATTATTTATTATTCAGGATATACAGGTTTAATGGTTTAAGTATTTAGGTGTTTTGGTGTTTAGTAATTTAAGTGTTTATCCCTTAAGTGATTTTTCTAATTTTTGAAGGTTATAACCTTTGAAAATATAATAATTTTTAATTTTTTTTAAAATGTGAATATAATATTTAGTTATAATAATCTTGATAATTACATATAATTTAAAATCATTATAAATTATTTTATTAATAAATATTATAATAATGATCAATAAATAAATTAATAAACTATTATTAATTAGAATGATATAAATTAAAATATAATTGCAAAATCTAAAATTATTCAAAATTAAATTAAAATAAATTACTAAATAATAATATTATGTTTTAAAAATTATGCCTCTTTTTTATGATCTTATATTTTTTTGATGAAAAATAAATTATTTAAATTATATCCATCTCACTAATAATTTATTTTGTAATTAATATTTCAATAAAAATAAATTGATAATTAATTAAAATGAATATTTAAAATTTTAATGAATACTAATAAAAATGAGATTTATTATTTATTATTTAGAGTATACTAATTTAAATGATTCAAAATTTTTTTAAAAAAAATAATTATTTAGTAATATAACTTATTTTGATTTTGAATCATTTAAATTATACAATTATATTTTAATTTATATCATTCTTATTATGGCTAGTTTATTAATAAATTTATTGATCATTATTATAATATATATTAATAAAATTATTTATATTTAGGTTACATTATATATAATTATTAAGATTATCATAACTAAATATAATATTCACATTTAAAGTGATTTAAAATTATTATATTTTCAAAGGTAACAACCTTCAAAAATTAAAAAAATTAAATTTTTTGTTTTTTAATTCTTTAGATAATAACTATAAATCACTAAAGATCTAAACACTTAAATCACTAAACTCCTAAACCCAAAAACACCTAAAACACTAAACCATTAAACAGTATATCCTGAATAATAAATAATAAATCTCAATTTTATTTGTATTCATTATAATGATAAATATTCATTTTAATTATTTATTAGTTTATTATTATAGAATTATAAATTAAAAAATAAATTATGAGTAAGACAAATATAATTTAAATAATTTAGTTTTAAAAACAAAAATATAAACATATAAAAAAAGTAAAACATTAAAATAAATTATTATTTAGTAATATATTTTACTTTGATTTTGAATAAATTTATATTTTACAAATATATTTTAAATAATATCTATCTTTTTAATAATAGTTTATTAATTTTTTTTATCATTATTATAATATCTAGCAATATAATTATTTATATTGAATTAAAATGACTTATAATTATTAAGACCATTATAACTTAATATTATATTCACATTTTAAAAAAATTTAAAAATTATTAAATTTTCAAATGTTATAACCTTTGAAAATGTGAAAAATATCAAAAATAATTTTTTTGTTATTTCATTGTTTAAATAAAATCTATAAACAACTAAATGCCTAAACACTTAAATATCTAAACACCTAAACACAAAAGCCCCTAAATACTTAACCTTTAAACTCGTAAACCTTAAATATAATTTAAATAATTTATTAAAATATTAATTACAAAATAAATTATGAGTGATACAAATATAATTTAAATAATTTATTTTTCATCAAAAAAAATATAAGCTTATAAAAAGAAGCAAAAACTAAAAAACAAAAATTATTACTTAGTAATAAATTTTACTTGGATTTTGAATAATATCAGGTTTTGCAATTATATTTATTTTATATCCAACATAATAATAATAACATATTAATTTATTTTTTGATAATTGATATCATATCTATCAATAAAATTGTTTATATTTAGTTTATATTATATAATTATAATGATTATTATTACTAAATATTGTATTCACATTTTTAAAAAATTTTAAAATTATTATATCGTTAAAGGTTATTACCTTTGAAAATGTGAAAAAATATCAAAAATAATTTTTTTGTTATTTCATTGTTTAAACAAAACCTATAAACCACTAAATGCGTAAAAACATATTTCAATAAATTCATAAATGAAAAAACATCTAAATACTTAAAATATTAAACTGGTATACATTAATAATAATTCATAAATCTCATTTTAATTTTTATCAGTATAATTTTAAATTTTTATTTTAATTATTTATCATTTTATTTTTATAGAAATATAAATTATAAATATAAATTATTAGTGAGACAGATCTAATTTAAATTAGACTCGTATACCAAAAATAATAAAGAATAAATCTCAATATTATTTTTTTCATTATAATTTTAAATATTTATTTGTTTATTTTTGTATAAATATTAATTAAAAAATAAATTATGAGTTAGACAAATATAATTTATATAAATTAATTTTCATCAAAAAAATATGGATAAACTTTTTAAAGAAGAAAAAAATTTCAAAACAACAAATTATTATATAGTAATATATTTTGATTTCTTTTGAATCATTTTAGGTTTTTTATTATATTTTAATTCATATCTATCTTATTAATAATAGATTATTAATTTATTTTTTGATCATATTTAGAATATTTATCGATAATATTATTTATATTGAATTTATATGATATATAAATAGAATGATTATTATAACTAAATATTGAATTCACATTTGAAAAAAATTTTAAAATTATTATATTTTGAAATGTTATATCTTTTAAAAATATCAAAAAATAATAAATATAAATATTTTGTTATTTTAATTTTTAAATAAAACTTATAAACCACTAAATGCATACACAGTAAAATCATTAAACACCTAAGGCTCGTAATGCCTAAATACATAAACCATTAAACTGCTATATACTACTTAATAATTAAGAAATCTAATTTTTATTTCAATTTATTATTATTTTAAATATTCATTTTAATTATTTATAAGTTTATTTTATAGAAGTATTTATTACAAAATAAATTATGAGTGCGACAAATATAATTTAAATAATTTATTTTTAATCAAAAAATATATATACGCTTATAAAAGAAGTATAATTTTAAAATTTAAAAATTATTATTCAGTAATATTTTGTACTTTAATTTTGAATCAATTTGGGTTTTGTAAATATTTTTTAATTAATATATATCTTATTATTAATAGTTTATTACTTTAATTTTTGATCATTATTATAATATTTGTCGATAAAATTATTTATATTGAATTTATATGATATATAATTATTAAAATTATTATAACTAAATATTATATTCACATTTCAAAAAATTTTAAATATTATTATAATTTCAAAGGTTATAACCTATGAAAATGATAACAAATTATAAAAAATTTTTTGTTATTTTATTTTTTTATATAAAACCTAATAACCACTCAAAGCCTAAAATCATAAATCACTAAACTACTAACGACAAAACCTCTAAATACTTAAACTATTAAACTGGTATACATTATTAATAAATCTTAAATCTCATTTTAATTTTTATTCAATATAATTTTAAATTTTTATTTTAATTATTTATCAATTTATTTTTATAGAAATATTAATTACAAAATAAATTTTAGTGAGACATATCGAATTTAAATTAAACTGGTATCCCTAAATAATAAATAATAAATAATAATAATAATAATAAATAATAAATAATAATAATAATAATAAATCTCATTTTTTTTTCATTATAATTTTTAATATTCATGTTAATTATTTATTTGTTTATTTATATATAAATATTAATTACAAAATAAATTATGAGTTAGACAAATATAATTTATATAAATTATTTTTCACTAAAAAAATATAGATAAACTTAGTAAAAGAAGAAAAAATCAAAAACAAAAAATTATTATATAGTAATATATTTTTCTTTGCTTGTGAATCATTTTAATTTTTGTAATTATATTTTAATTAATATCTTTCTTATTATTGATGGATTATTAATTTATTTTTTGATTATTATTAGAATATTTATCAATAAAATTGTTTATATTGAATTTATATAATATATAAATATAATGATTAGTATAACTAAATATTGTATTCACATTTGAACAAAATTAAAAAATTATTATATTTTCAAAGGTAATAACCTTTCAAAATATTTAAAAATAATAAAAATAAATTTTTTGTTATTTTATTTTTTAAATAAAACCTATAAACCACTAAATGCTAGGACTGCTAATGGGATGGGAAGGGACGTGATCGGGATTACAAATCTTCAGTCCCTTCCCACAATTTGGAGATTTTTTTTGAAGATCCAGACCCGTCCCATAGGTTGAAAATATCGGGACTGGACGAGATGTAGATCATGGATTTTGGGTAGGAGAAAATGGTTCCGGGATGGAACGGAGTTCGGACTTTTTTTTTCAATTTATTTTCTTCAAACCGGCCAAGTTAATTCATGTCGAAACCTTTTGTTGTACATTTATCATTCCTTAGTTATGTATCTTTCAAACTCAAATTGGGCCAATTATGTTTTGTCAAATAGGCTGAATACCACAAACGAGTTCCATTACCATGTCAAAAGCTTTGATGTGCAGAAAAGGAGAGAAATGTAAAATAGAATGGGACCGAGTTGTGTGCTTAATTTGGTTCTTTGTTTTGTCACAAGTTGGCTTTGTTCAGCGGCGTGATGTTGCCCATAATAGCAATTCTATATTTTTTAAACAATTACTTAAAATACTAATGAATAGCTAGAGATGACCACAAATATTAGTAGCAGCAATTACTACTTAAGTAATTGCTAAAATTAGGCAGCTTAATATAACAAAAAAAATACAACTAATAACAACCATGATAATAATCATTTCAAAGGTCTGTCCTAGAACAGCAATGAAAATCCAAACCCAATTAATTATCTCTTCTACAACTCCTCCATTTTCTTCTTCCACTATAGAAGGACAACCAAAGATGTAAACGTGTTAATCATGTAAACATAAATTTCTAAGATGAAAGAGTAATAAAAAAACAAAATATTACCTTATAAAATTTAATATACCCATTCCAAATTTAGTTGGCCAACTATAGTTGGAAGAATATTTGGATCTTGTGACCCCTCTGAAAATTGTAATTGAACCATATTTTTATTAAATTGAATGAATAAAATAAGTAAAAGTGAAATTAAAATTTACAAGATTAGAATACCAACCTGATTCTTTATCATCACGGTGTTGAACTAATTCTTCAATTTCAAAAGGTTTGGTTGAGCTTCTCAACCAATCTTGTAGACATATGAGAACTTCAGCTGTAATAGGTGTTAAAGAACTCCTAAATTTATCTAAAGTTCTCTCTTCAGTGCTAAATGTAGATTTGTAGGCCATAGTAGAAGCTTGGATAGCAAATATATCCCTTGCTACATTTTCCAAAGAATGATACCCAAACTCATTTACCTTCCACTAGTTTAGAAGATCAAAATCAATTCTATTTTTTTCAAGTTTGTCTTCCAAGTACCTATCCAACTATTCCAAAGCTACAACTTCTTGTTCTTTCTCCAATTCAATAAAAAAATCATTAACATAAGTATCACTACCATCAAAGAAATCATCATTTTTCTTCAACACAATTGAAGAGAAATCATCTTCTTTTGATTCATCTTCATTTAAATCTTTATAATCATCCATCATCTCATTTAAAGCATTTATAATATTGTTCAGCAAATTTTTAGTCAATTCCTCTCCATAATGCTAAGTGTACTTAACCTTGAAATATTTGAACTTATATCAAGGATCCAACACTACTGCTACAAAAAGCATAATATTTGTGGACTGAAGAGAACCCCAATATTTGTTGAATTTATGCCTCATTTTCATACCCATTTCAGACACCATTATATCTCTACTATTTTAACAAAACTCAATTTTTTGAAAATTCGAATAATCTCAGAAAAATAAACACTAGTGGTAGAATATTATGAGCTAGAAAATTCACAAGTTACCTCATAAAAAGATTTCAAGAAACGGGCCAAAAATTTTGGCGTTTGTGCAGTCTCTCTCAGATGGAACGTTTGAACCAAACTCTTTCAAAGACCTTTTGTCTTTGTCCTCCAAATTATCAAATTCTTTTTGATATTTTATATTAGTTTGTAGCATCAAATAAGTTGAATTCCATCTTGTAGGACAATCTAATGGCAATGAAGATCCATATGTCAAGTTTGCTTATTTGACACATAACTTAAACATATAAAATCTATAAGGACTGCTCATCACATATTTCACCACACCTCTAATTTTTTGAATAGCACACTCAACTATTACAATGCCATCTCTGACAATTAAGTTTAGGATATGATCACAACATCTCATATGAAAATGCTCGCCTCTCAAAGGTACAACACTTTTCTTCACAAGCCTTTTTTTCAATTATTCAACTGCAACATCATTATTTCATGCATTGTCAACACTAATGCATATCAACTTTCTCAAACGCCACTCATTCATACAAAACTCAATAGCATTTCTAATATTAACTCCAGAATAACTTTTAATTACGCAAAAGTTCAAAAGCCTTTATTCATATTTTAGTGAGAATCAATGAAATGAACAGTCAAACATATATAAGACAAATTTTGAATGCAAGTCCAAGTGTCGAAAGTCAATGAAATTCTACAACAATGAGATGATATGCTATTAAATAATTTCTTCTTTTTCTTAACAAACTTAGAAAAACAATCCCTCAACACAGAGTGCCTAGATGGAATTTTATATTGAGGCACACTAACTTCACAAAACTCCTTAAACACATCCCTCTAAACAAAACAAAAATACAATTCATCTTTTATGATCATTTTCACCAGAGTCCTTTCTAACTAGTTGTTGAACAAATTACCAACAAGTTAATTTGTTATCCTCTGAACTATAACCTTTAGTGAAACTCAACAAAGATTGTGACTTGTCTTTACCTTTGTGAGCTTCTATTAATTCTTTTTTGTGTGAAAATTTCTTACAAGTCTTTCTCAAGTATTTCAATAAACCCGAAGTACTTTGATTACTTTTTGCCAAGATTTCTTTCCTACACCATAAATAAGCTGCCCTACCAGTTTCATTTTTCTCTGAATCACCTAATATCTCATAAGTTTCCCAAACAGCAGACTTATAATTTTTATGAGCCTGAGGTTTAGATGTACCTTGACTTTATTTTACAATTGGAATTTAAGAACGTGTCGTAACAATAGGAGGGTTCGTGAAAGGATGATGATTGTATTTACTAGTACTTTGATCATTTGAGATGTGATCATCTTTAATTTATTATATTTTTCGTTTACCGCTGGATTGTGCCATTTGCATTGCCATTAATTAATATGATATGTTAAGAATAAATACATATAAATATTACAACAAGCAAGCTCTACAAAACTGACTGTAACACATTCAGCCCACTCATTCGGCCCAACCAAAACACCACAACCAATACTCAATAAAACTGAATATTATATTCACATTTAAAAAAAATTAAAAATTATTATAATTTCAAACGTTATAACCTTCAAAAATTAAAAAAAATCAAAAAATTAATTTTTTATTTTTTCATTCTTAAAATCTAAAGGCCTAAACACTTATATCACTAATCCCCAAAACACCCAAATACTTAAACCATTAAACTAGTATATCCTAAATAATAAATAATAAATCTCTATTTTATTTGTATTCATTATAATTTTAAATATTCATTTTAATTATTGATTGGTTTATTTTTATAGAATTAGAAATTAAAAATAAATTATGAGGAAGACAAATATAATTTAAATAATTTACTTTTAATTACAAAAAATATAAACTTATAAAAAGAAGCAAAACCTCAAAGAAAGTATTATTTTGTAATATATTTTACTTTGATTTTGAATAAATTTACGTTTTGCAAATATATTGAAAATAATATCTATCTTTTTAATAATAGTTTATTAATTTATTTTTTCATCATTAATATAATATATTTCAATATAATAGTTTATATTGAATTTACATGATATATAATTATTAAGATTATCATAACTAAATATAGTATTCACATATAAAAAAAATTTAAAATTTATTATATTTTCAATGTTTATAACCTTCAAAAATGTGAAATAATAACAAAAATAAATTTTTTGTTATATCATTATTTAAATAAAACTTATAAACCATTAAATGCCTAAATACATAAATATCTAAATTCCTAACCCTGAAGCCGCTAAATACTTAAACCTTTAAACTCGTAAACCTTAAATATAAAATAAATAATTTATAGAAATATTAATTACAATATAAATTATGAGTGATACAAATATAATTTAAATAATATATTTTTCATCAAAAAAACATATAAGCTTATAAAATGATTCAAAAACTAAAAAAATATTATTATTTAGTAATAAATTTTAATTTGATTTTGAATCATTTTAGGTTTTTTAATTATATTTTAATTTATATCTATCATATTACTAATAGTTTATTAATTTATTTTTTGATAATTGATATAATATCTACCAATAAAATTGTTTATATTTAGTTTATATTATATATAGTTATAATATTTATTATTACTAAATATTGTATTAATATTTTTAAAAATTTTAAAATTATTATATTTTCAAATGTTATAACCTTTGAAAATTTGAAAAAATATCAAAAATAAATTTTTTGTTATTTCATTGGTTGAATAAAACCTATAAACCATTAAATGCCTAAATACTTAAATCAATAAGTTTTAATCTAGAAAAACCTAAATAGATAAATTTTTTAAACATGTATATCCTAAATAATAAATAATAAATCTCATTTTTATTTTTTACATTATAATTTTAAATATTCATTTTAATTATTTATTTATTTATTTTTATATAAATATTAATTACAAAATAAATTATAAGTTAGACAAATATAATTTATATAAATTATTTTTCAAAAAATAAATATAGATAAACTTAATAAAAGAATAAAAAATTAAAAAAAAACAAATATTATATAGTAATATATTTTGCTATATTTCTGAATCATTTTAGGTTTTGTATTTATATTTTAATTGATATCTAACTTATTAATAATAGATTATTAATTTATTTTTTGATCATTATTAGAATATTTATCAATAAAAATGTTTATATTGAATTTATATTATATATAAATTTAATAATTATTATAACTAAATATTGTATTCATTTTGAAAAATGTTTTAAAATTTTTATATTTTCAAAGATTATATAAGCTTTGAACATGTGAAAAAATAAAAATTTTTTTTTTTGTTATTTTATTGTTTAAATAAAACCTATAAATCACTTAATGCCTAAACACTTAAATCACTAAACTACAAAATCCAGATACCCCTATATAGATAATCCTTTAAACCTGTATACCCTAAATAATAATTAATAAATCTCATTTTTATTTGTTTTCATTATAATTTAAAAAATTAATTTTGATTGTTACCTTATATATATATATATATATAGTAATTATAAAATAAATTATAAGTTAAAAATATAATTTATAAAAATAATGTTTCATCAAATATAGATAAGCTTATAAAAAGAATAAAAATTTAAAAACAAATAATTATTATTAAGTATTATATTTTGTTTTTCTTTTGAATCATTTTAGGTTTTGATATTATATTTTAAGTAATATCAATTTTATTCATTATAGATTTTTAATTTATTTTTTGATAATTATGAGGATATCTATCAATAAAATTGTTTATCTAGAATTTATATGATATATAATTATTATGATTATTATAAATATATATTGTATTCACTTTTGAAAAAAATTTAAAAATTATTATATTTTCAAAGGTTATAATCTTGAAAAATGAGAAAGAATACAAATAATAAATTTTTTGTTATTTATTTCTTAAATAAAACCTATCGACCACTAAATGTTTACTTAATTAAATCAGTAGCTCATAAAACCCGAAACCCCTAAATACATAAACCTTATAACATCTGTATACTACTTAATAAATAATAAATCTCATTTTTATTTCTATTTATTATAATTTTAAATATTCATTTTAATTATTTATATTTTAATTTTTTAGAAAAATTAATTACAAAATAAATTTCGAGTGAGACAGATATTATTTATATAATTTATTTTTAATCTTTAAAAAATATAAGCTTATAAAAAGATGGAAAAAATTAAAAATTAAATATTATTATTTAGTAATATATTTTTGTTTGATTTTGAATGATTTTGTGTTATGTAAATATATTTTAATTAATATTTATATTATTAATAATAGTTTATTAATTTAAATTTTGCTCATTATTATAATATCTATCATTAAAATTATTTATATTGAATTTATATGATATATAATTAATAAGATTAATATAATTATACAGGGTATTCACATTTCAAAATATTTTATAAATTATTTTATTTTTAAGGTTGTAACCTTTGAAAATCTAAAAAAAATCAAAAAAAATTTATATTTATTAGATAAATAAAACCTATATACCACTAAATGCCTAAAAACATAAATTGCTAAACTCCAAAACAACAAAATACCTAAATAATCGATCCATTAAACTGGTATACTATATATAATTATTGGGCAATTGTGCTTCTATGGTAGTAAGATTAAGATACAGAAACATAGAAATAACAGAAAACAAGAAATTTATTTATCCCAATTCAGCAACCATCCATGATAGAATCAAAAAACGAGAAATAAATACTGAAAATAACGTGGGTCGCTAGTCGCTCAGTACGACTAGCTAAATCCACTAGAAAATGCTTTTTCGTTAGAGATTAAAGCAATAGAAATGTCTTACAGTATGCAGCACACAGCATAGTTCGCGATAAATCAGACATAGAGAAGAGAGAGAAATGATGAATAGTTCCACGAGTCCAAAAACAGCCACCCAAAAATAAAATTACAAAACATTTTATATTAAAATTTCTCTCGATTCATTTAACCAGACTAGGTTAGATCATGAGACGGGTCAAGCTCTACTCCAATTTTGGCCCGCTATCTGGTCAGTGAAACCTCCGTTATTGTGATACTGCTACATCCCCGGCCTTTTAATATTTCCTTTCCTACACTTACATGAAAATATTAAAAAAGAAAAAATATTTGGTTATACAAATAGATTATCAAAAAATAAATTACATATATATCAATAATAAATCTTAAATCTCATTTTAATTTGTATTCATTATAATTTTAAATATTAATTTTAAATATTTTATTTTTTATATAAATATTAATTACAAAATAAATAATTAGTCAGACAAATATAATATTTATAATTTACTTTTAATAAAAAAAATATAATCTTATAAAAAGAAGTAAAAATTTAAAAACAAAAAATTATTATTTAGTAATAAATTTTATATTGATTTTGAATCATTTTGGGTTTTGTAATTTGTATTTTAATTAATATCTATCATATTAATAATAGTTTATTAATTTATTTTTTGATAATTGATATCATATCTATCAATAAAATTAATTATAATTAGTTTATATTATATATAATAATAATGATTATTATTACAGAATATTTTATTCACATTTTAAAAAAATTTTAAAATTATTATATTTTCAAATGTTATAACCTTTGAAAATGTGAAAAAATAACAAAAATAATTTTTTTATTATTTCATAATTTAAATAAATCCTATAAACCACTAAATGCCTAAATACGTAAATAAATAACTCCTTAATCAAGAAAACCTGAAATAAATAATCATTTCAAACCGGTATACCCTAAATAATAAATAATAAATCTAAATATTATTTTTTTCATTATAATTTAAAATATTCATTTTAATTATTTATTCATTTATTTTATATAATTATTAATTACAGAATAAATTGAGTTAGACAAATATAACTTATATAATTATTTTTCATCAAAAAATATAGATAAACTTTTTAAAAGAAAAAAAATCCAAAACAAAAAATTATTATATAGTAATATATTTTGCTTTGTTTTTGAATCATTTTAAGTTTTGTAATTATATTTAAATTGATATCTATCTTTATAATAATAGATTATTAATATATTCTTTGATCATTATTAGAATATTTATCAATAAAAATATTTATAATGAATTTTTATGATATATAAATATAATGATTATTATAACTAAATATTGTATTCACTTTTGAAAAAAAATTAAAAATTATTATATTTTCAAAGGTTATAACCTTTGAAAATATCAAAAAATATAAAAAATAAATTTTTTGATATTTTTTTTAAAATAACACCTATAAACCACTAAATGCATGCACAGTTAAATAAGTAAACTCCTAAACCCCGTAATGCCAAAATACATAAACCATTAAACTGCTATATACTACTTAATAATTAATAAATCTAATTTTTAATTCAATTTATTATAATTTTAAATATTCATTTTTATTATTTATTAGTTTATTTTTATAGAAATATTTATTTCAAAATAAATTATGAGTGCGACAAATATAATTTAAAAAATATATATGCTTATAAAAGAAGTAAAAATTTAAAAATTAAAAATTGTTATCCAGAAATATATTTTACTATAATTTTGAATCAATTTGGGTTTTGTAATTATTTTTTAATTAATATCTATCATAATATCAATAGTTTATAAATTAATTTTGATCATTATTATAATATATATCAATAAAACTAATTATATTAAATTTATATGATATATAATTATTAATATTATTATAACTAAGTATTGTATTCACATTTCAAAATATTTTAAATATTATTATATTTTCAAAGGTTATAACCTATGAAAATGAGAAAAAATTATAAAATTTTTTTTTGATATTTTATTTTTTTAAATAAAACATATAGACCACTAAAAGCCTAAAAACATAAATCGCTAAAATCCTAAATGAAAAAACCTCTAAATTTTAATACATTAAACTGGTATACAGTAATAATAAATCATAAATCTCATTTTAAATTTTATTCAGTATAATTTTAAATTTTATTTTAAATATTTATCAATTTATTTTTATAGAAATATTAATTACGAAATAAATTATTAGTGAGAAATATCTAATTTAAATTAAACCAGTATCCCGAAATAATAAATAATAAGTCTAATTTTTTTTCATTATAATTTTAAATATTCATTTTAATAATACATTTGTTTATATATATATATATATATATTAATTACAAAATAAATTGAGTTATACAAATATAATTTATATAAATTATTTTTTATCAAAAAATTATAGATAAACTTACTTAAAGAAAAAAAAATTTCAAAACAAAAAATGATTATATAGAAATATATTTTGCTTTGCTTCTAAATCATTTTAGGTTTTGTAATTATATTTTAATTGATATCTATCTTATTAATAATAGATTATTAATTTATTTTTTTATCAATATTAGAATATTTATCAATAAAATTGTTTATATTGAATTTACATGATATATAATTTTTAAGATTATTATAACTAAATATTATATTTACATTTGAAAATAATTTAAAAATTATAATATTTTTAAAGGTTATCATCTTTGAAAATTAGATAAAATCACAATAATAAATTTATTGTTATTTTATTGTTTATATAAAACCTATAAACTACTAAATGCCTAAATGCTTAAATCATTAAACTCCTCAACCCCAAAACCACAAAACCCCTAAATACTTAATCATTTAAACAATCTTTAAAGTTTTACGTATTTATAAATAATATATAAATATCTATCAAAAAATAATAGTTTTTTAATTTATTTGTTGATCATTATTATATTATATTATAATTAGTTTATTAATATCTATCAATAAAATTATTTATTTTTAATTTACATTATATATAATTAATTAAGTTTATTATAACTAAATATTGTATTCACATTTGAAAAAAATTTAAATATTAATATATTTATAAAGGTTATAACCTTCAAAATTAATAAAAAATTTGAAAAATAATTTTTTTGTTATTTCATTATTTAAATAAAACATATAAACTACTAAATGCCTAAACACTTAAATCACTAAACTCCTAAACTCCTAAATACTTAAACCATTAAACAGGTATACCCAAAATAATTAATCATAAATCTCATTTTTATTGGTATTCATTATAATTTTAATATTCATTTTAATTATTTATTAGTTTATTTTTCTAGAAATATTAATTGCAAAATAAAATTATGAATGAGTCAAATATAATATAAATAATTTATCTTCATGAAAAAAATTTATATGCTTATAAAAAGAATAAAAAATTTAAGAATAAAAATTATTATTTAGTAATATATTTTAATTTGATTTTGAATTGTTATACGTTTTGCAAATATATTTTAAATAATATCTATCTTCTTAATAATAGTTTATTAATATATTTTATGATCAGTATTATAATATCGATCAATAAAATTATCTATATTGAATTTACATGATATTTAATTTTTATGATTATTATAATTTAATATTGTATTAACATTTGAAAAAAAAATTAAAAATTATAATAGTTTCAATGGTTATAACCTTGAAAAAGAGAAAAAATCATAAAAATAATTTTTTTGATATTTAATTATTTAAATAAAACCTATAAACCACAAAATACCTAAATACTTAAAGTAATAAACTCCTAAACCTTGAAACTGCTGCACCACACACATATAACGACGGACCACAGTACACACATGTACATATTCTTTTTCATTTTGGTGTAGCATTTAGAGGGGCCATCAAGTCCTTGAAGCAACCATAAGTATGGGCTACCAGTTTGTAGAGGGTCCAGTAGTAAGCCGTGATGATTACATTTAGACAACTGAAGAGACCGAGCAAAGTGGTAGGGAGTAAACCCATGAGTAGCTAGGAGTGGGTCCCACTAGCCCTATCAGGCACCATAGAGGGCCACCCAACCATCACCCAACAGGAGTAGCGGGTAATCCATGATTAATTGGATAGCCGGCAAAAAACCGAAACATCACCAAGCAGGGCCAGTAAGGAATGGAGTCCAGACCAGCCACACGGGAGCAAAATATTCAAGCTTATAGTTTATGATTGTAGTCTTATTTGTATTTTGGACTTTGTATGGACCATGTACTTGCAGAGACAGATCATCACATACTCACACACGGAATCTTGTATGTTCTCTATGTAGCATGCAATGAGGGCAACTGGACCCATGAGTATCTCTAAGTGGGGCCCACTAATGCATTTTGTAAATACACATTAGGCGATGCTACACTCCTAGGAGCAGAAGACTCATCTTTATAGCATTTTGTAATATTACTTGTATTCTAGATTGGTTGTACATGATGATAATTAGACTATGAGATGGATCTCATTACATATGCTCACCGATGCATGCATATTTTTTGATATTTTGTCGGTGCAACATACAGCCACTTCTTTGAGCTCGATATTTTGATATTTTGATATTTTGATATTTTGACGATAATTATACTATGAGATGGACCTCATTACACATGCACACCGATGCATGCATGTTTTTTGATATTTTGTCGGTGCAACATACACCACTTCTTTGAGCTCGAGGAGATAGCATTCTAACCCAAGAGATACTCTTTAGAGGATCATTGGAGTAAAAGAATGTGGAATTCAGAGGTGAGAATGAATTGACAAATGCCATAGATATGGACTTGTGGATTTATGGGTATTCAGTTTTAAATGTCTTCCATTGCATAGCAATGACATAGGCAAACGCTTGATGCTACATGTCACACACATGCACAATCTTATATTTGCATAGTTTTAATATGGTGCATCATTCAGGTTTCCTCCAAAAGGCTTGGACAAATCCGAATGGAAAGGATGCAATGCACTTAATGACTCAATGCCAACTCTGAAGTATGGGAATACCAGATGATTTTAGTTGTAGTCGTACGCTTGGAATTATTAGGCATTATGTTTTTTTATGTATTTTATGCCTGGAATCATTAAGGTGCATAGGATTTGGTGGGTTGTCCTAAATTAGCCAGTTTTTTAGTCTCTTGTAAGTTGTGTGCCTAAATGATAAATAATGTGTGTATTTTCCCAAAAAAAAAAAATTAAAACCATAAACTCTAAACTTTAAAATTTAAACCTTAAACGATAAACTATAACCCTAATCCATAAATCCTAAATCCTAAATTTCATGTTTTGCACTTTTATAATCAAATGACTAAGTGTTAAATTTAAATTGAAATTCACAACTTTTAGGAATGTCACAGATTTATATTTTTGTATATGTAACACAAAGTCCTAACTCAAGGGGTGAGTTTTGGATTCAGTCTCTTCCTTGCTTTAGAATATTATAGCATTAGCAATGGTCATGATTGTATATTTTGTATCTAGAACATAAAATCATATCGATGAGAATATACCATAACATGTGTCTCTCTGTTGAACATTTTAATATGGCACTAAGAATGATCATGAATACATATTTAATCACTATAATACTGGTTCACAATATTGGATATGACCATAGGTTGTCCATTTTATCTTTATATTGCAAAGTCATTGCACTAGGAATGATTGAAACTTTGGACATTCCTCAAGAGCAAAAGTCATGACCCTAGAAATAGTTAAAGCTCGAGTACTACTCTTTATAACTTTCTATAGCTAAAATTTTCTGATTGGAAATATCACTATGGCTTTTCCCTTTGATTTGTGACCTCAAGTGTCAATATGCAAGACTAATATTTTGAGCAATGATTAAAACCTTTTATACATATGAATATGATTCATTTACACCTTCTTGTGTATTGTGAGCTTGTATACATAACTCATTTAATATAAAAAGAAACAAATGATACTTTTCATATCCACGAGGATATAAAAAAAAGGCTTAGACATGCCAATAAAATAAATTTTTTGATTCTTGATTGAAAGAGAGCCCATACTTCTTGCCCTGCTCAAACAACCCTGGGGCTAGTTTGTTCTAATAGGCTACAAGGTGGTTATTTTTTTAGAGATGAACTATATTTTTAAAAAATTGCATTGAGTGTGTGCATGAGAGATATTTTAGAAGAAATTACAATAATTAATATAAATAGCATCCTCAACAATTAGTTATTTCAACACATAGGGGTACAACATTGGTTTAGCCTGTTAGCGTACATGAGTCAAATTACCTTTGATAGTCGAGTGATTCAACATCAAATATGATGAGACATAATAGAGATAAAGTAAAAGCTTTTATTATTTTGGATAGAGTTTTAGCAATCATTCTAGAGTTGTGAGAGGAACAAAATAATTATTTTAATTATACATTATATTTTTAATTTTTATTTTAATTATTTATCAGTTTATTTTTATTGAAATATTAATTACAAAATAAATTATTAGTGAGACAGATCTACTTTAAATTAAACCGGTATATCATAAATAATAAAGAATAAATCTCATTTTTTTTAATTTTAATTTTAAATATTCAAATTTAATATTTATTTGTTTATTTTTTTATAAATATTAACTACAAAATAAATTATGAGTTACACAAATATAATATATATAAATTATTTTTCATCAATATAATATAGATAAACTTTTTAAAAGAAAAAAGAAATTTCAAAACAAAAAATTATTATATAGTAATATATTTTGCTTTGCTTCTGAATCATTTAGGTTTTGTAATTATATTATAATTGATATCTATCTTATTAATAATAGATTTTTAATTTATTTTTCGATCATTATAATAATATTAATCAATAAAATAGTTTATATTATATTTATATATTATATAAATATAATGATTATTATAACTTAATATTGAATTCACTTTTAAAAAAAATTTAAAAATTATTATATTTTATATGGTTATAACCTTTGAAAATATCAAAAAATAATAAAAATAAATTTTTTGTTTTTTTATTTTTAAAATAAAACCTATAAACTATTAAATGCATACACAATTAAATAAGTAAACTCCTAGACCCTGTAATGCCTAAATACAGTAACCATTAAGCCGCTATATAATACATAATAAATAATAAATTTAATTTTTATTTTTATTTATTATAATTTTAAATATTGATTTTAATTATTTATTACATTATTTTTATAGCAATATTTATTACAAAATAAATTATGAGGGCGACAAATATATTTTAAATAATTTGTTTTTAATGAAATAATATATATATATATATATATATATATATATGTGCATATAAAAGAAGTAAAAATTTAAAAATTTAGAATTATTATCCAGTAATATATTTTTCTTTAATTTTGTATCAATTTGGATTTTGTAAATATTGTTTAATTAATTTCTATCTTTTTATTAATAGTTTATTAATTTAATTTTTGATCAGTATTATAATATCTATCAATAAAATTGTTTATATTGAATTTATATGATATATAATTATAAATATTATTATAACTAAAATATTATATTTACATTTAAAAAAAATTTAAATATTATTATATTTTCAAAGGTTATAACCTAAGAAAATGAGTAAAAATTATAAATTTTTTTTATTATTTTATTGTTTAAATAAAACCAATAAACCACTAAATGCCTAAAAATATAAATCACTAAATTTTCAAATGACAAAACATCTAAATACTTAAATCATTAAATTGGTATACATTAATAATAAATCATAAATCTCATTCTAATTTTTTTTAGTATAATTTAAAATTTTATTTAATTATATATCAATTTATTTTTATAGAAATATTAATTACAAAATAAATTTTTAGTGAAACAGATATAATTAAAATTAAACTGGTATACCCTAAATAATAAATAATAAATCTCATTTTTTTTCATTATAATTTTAAATATTCATTTTAATTATTTATTTATTTATATTTATATAAATATTAATTACAAAATAAATTTTGAGTTAGATAAATATAATTTATATATATTATTTATAATCAAAAAATATAGATAAACTTTTTAAAATAAAAAAAATTCAAAACAAAAAATTATTATATTGTAATATATTTTGCTTTGCTTATGAATTATTTTAGGTTTTGTAATTATATTTTAATTGATATCTATCTTATTAATAATAGATTATTTATTTATTTGTTGATCATTATTAGAATATTTATCAATAAAATTGTAATATTGAATTTATATGAAATATAAATATAATGATTATTATAAATAAATATTGTATTTACTTTTGAAAAAAATTTAAAAATTATTATATTTTCAAAGGTTATAACCTTAAAAAATGAGAAAAAATAATAAAAATAAATTTTTGTTACTTCATTTTTTAAATAAAACCTATCAATCATTAAATGCTTACTTACTTAAATGAGTAAGCTCATATATCCCGAAACCCCTAAATACATAAACCTTTTAACAGCGATATATTACTTAATAAATAATAAATTTCATTTTTATTTATATATATTATAATTTTTAAAATTCAATTTAATTATTTATAGTTTAATTTTTTAGGAAAATTAATTACAAAATCAATTTCAAGTAAGACAAATATTATTTAAATAATTTATTTAATAAAAAAAATATAAGCTTATAAAAAGAATAACAATTTTAAAAATTAAATATTATTATTTAGTAATATATTTTGACTCGATTTTGAATCATTTTGTGTTATGTAAATATATTTTAATTAAAATTTATCTTATTAATAATATTTTATTAATTTAATTTTTGATCATTATTATAATATCTATCATTAAAATTATTTATATTGAATGTATATGATATATAATTAGTAAGCTTAATATAATTATACATTGTATTCACATTTCAAAAGATTTTAAAAACTATTTTATTTTTAAAGATTATAACCTTTGAAAATCAGAAAAAAATCAAAAAAAGAATTATAAATATTTATTATATAAATAAAACCAATAAACCACTAAATACCTAAAAACATAAATTGATAAACTTTTAAACGAAAAAACTCCTAAATAATCAAACCATTAAACCACTATAGCACATATAATAAATCATAAATCTCATTTTAATTTGTATTCATTATAATTTTAAATATTCATTTTAATTATTTATTAGTATATTTTTTATAAAAATATTAATCACAAAATAAATAATGAGCGAGACAACTATAATTTTAATAATTTATTTTTTTTAAAAAAAATATATAAGCATATAAAAAGAAGTAAATATTTAAAAACAAAAAATTATTATTTAGTAATATATTTTATTTTGATTTTGAATCATTATATATAGGTTTTGCAATTATATTTTAATTGCTATTAATCTTATTAAGAATAGTTTATTAATTTATTATTTGATCAATTTTATAATATATAACAATAAAATTACTTATATTGAATTTAAATGTCTTATAATTATTACGATTATTATAACTAAATATTATATTTACATTTGAAAAAAATTTAAATATTATCATATTTTCAAAGGACATTCAAAAATGATAAAAAATAACAAAAATAATTTTTTTATTATTTTATTATTTAAATAAAACTTATAAGCCACTAAATGCCTAAACATTTAAATCTCTAGACTCCTAAACCCCGAACACTCCTAAATACTTAAACCATTAAACCTATATAACCTAAATAATAAATAATAAATCTAATTTTTATTTGTTTTCATTATAATTTTAAATATTCATTTTAATTATTTTTTAGATTATTTTTATAGAATATTAATTACAAAATAAATAATGAGTGAGACATATATAATTTAAATAAATTATTTTTTATGAAAAAAAAATATAAGCTTATAAAAATAAACAAAATTTCAAAAATTTAAAATTTTATTTAGTAATATAATTTACTTAGATTTTTGATTATTTTGGATTCTGCAAATATATTTTAATTAATATTTATTTTATTAATAATAGTTTATTAATTTATTTTTTGATCATCAAAATAATATATATTAATAAAATTTTTTATATTGAATCTACATCAAATATAATTATTAAGATTATAATAACTAAGTATTGTAATCATATTTTAGAACTATTAATAAATTATTATATTTTCAAAGGTTATAACATTTGGAAATCATGAAAATTCATAAAAATAATTTTTTTGTTATTTCATTGATTAAATAAAACCTATAAACACCTAAATGTGCAAACATATAAATTAAAAAACTCTTTAACCCCAAAACCAAAAAAAAACTTAAACCTTTAAATAGGTATACCCTAAATAATCAATCATATATCTTTTTTTATTAGTATTCATTATAATTTTAAATATTCATTATAATTATTTATCAATTTATTTTTATAGAAATATTATTTACAAAATAATTATTAGTGTGATAGATATAATTTAAATAATTTATTTTTAATCAAAAAAATATATATGCTTATAAAATGAGGCAAAATTTTTAAAATAAAAAATTATTATTTAGTAATATATCTTATTTTGATTTTAAATCATTTTTGATTCTACAATTATATTTTAATTTATATCATTCTTATTATTACTAGTTTATTAATTTATTTATTGAACAATATTTTAATATCTATTAATAAAATTATTTATATTTAGTTTACATTAGATATAATTATTAAGATTATTATAACTAAATAGTATATTCACATTTAAAAAAATTTAAAATTATTATATTTTCAAAGGTTACAACCTTCAAAAATTAAAAAAATTCAAAAAATTAAATTTTTTGTTTTTTAATTCTTTAGATAAAAACTATAAATCACTAAAGGCCTAAATACTTAAATCACTAAGCTCCTAAACCCAAAAACACCTAAATACTTAAACCATTAAACCGGTATATCCTGAATAATAAATAATAAATCTCAATTTATTTGTATTCATTATAATTTTAAATTATTATTGTAATTATTTATAAGTTTATTATTATAGAATTATAAATTACAAAATAAATTATGAGTAAGACAAATTAATTTTAATAATTTACTTATAATAAAAAAAATATAAAGTTATAAAAAAAGCAAAACATTAAAATAATTATGATTAAGTAATATATTTTACTTTGATTTTGAATAAATTTAGATTTTGCAAATATATTCCAAACAATATCTATCTTATTAATAATTGTTGATTACATTTTTTTATCATTATTATAATATCTAGCAATGTAATTATTTATATGAATTTAAATGACTTATTATTATTAAGATTATTATAAATAATTATTATATTTACATTTGAAAAAATTTTAAAAATTATTTTATTTTCAAAGGTTATAACCTTCAAAAATTAAAAAAATAATAAAAATAAATTTTATGTTATATCATTGTTTAAATAAAACTTATAAACCACAAAATGCCTAAACACTTAAACCTCTAAACTCCTAAACACAAAATACCGTAAATACTTAAACTTTAAACGCGTAAATCTTAAATATAATATAAATAATTTATTAAAATATTAATTACAAACTAAATTATGAGTGATACAAATATAATTTAAATAATTTATTTTTTTAAAAAAAATAAGCTTATAAAAAGAAGCAAAAACTAAAAAAAATTATTATTTAGTAATAAACTTTACTTCGATTTTGAATATTTTTAGTTTTACAATTATATTTACATTTTTAAAAAATTATAAAATTATTATATTTTCAAAGGTTATAACCTTTGAAAATGTGAGAAAATATCAAAAATAATTATTTTTGTTTTTTCATTGTTTAAATAAAACCTATAAACCACTAAATACCTAAAAACATAAATCGCTAAAGTTATAAATGAAAAAACCTCTAAATACTTAAAATATTAAACTTGGATACATTAATAATAATTCATAAATCTCATTTTAATTTTTATTCTGTATAATTTTAAATTTTTATTTTAATTAGTTATCAGTTTATTTTTATAGAAATATTAATTATAAAATAAATTATTAGTGAGACAGATCTAATTTAAATTAGACTGGTATACCCAAAATAATAATGAATAAATATCAATATTATCTTTTTAATTAAAACTTTAATTATTTATATGTTTATTTTTATATAAATATTAATTAAAAAATAAAGTATGAGTTAGACAAATATAATTTATATAAATTAATTTTCATCTAAAAAATATGGAAAAAATTTTTAAAAAAAAATTTCAAAATAACAAATTATTATATAGTTATATATTTTGATTTCTTCTAAAGCATTTTAGGTTTTTTTATTCTATTTTAATAGATATCTATCTTATTAATAATAGATTATGAATTTATTTTTTGATCATTTTTAGAATATTTATCAATAATATTGTTTATATTGAATTTATATGATATATAAATATAATGATTATTATAACTAAATATTTAATTCACATTTGAAAAAAAATTTAAAATTATTATATTTTGAAATGTTATAACCATTGAAAATATCAAAAAATAATAAAAATAAATATTTTGTTATTTTAATTATAAAATAAAACCTATAAACCACTAAATGCATACACAAATTTATCAGTAAATTCCAAAGGCCCGTAATGCCTAAATACTTAAACCATTAAACTGTTATATACTACTTAATAATTAAGAAATCTAATTTTTATTTCAATTTATTGTTATTTTAAATATTCATTTTAATTATTTATAAGTTTATTTTATAGAAATATTTATTACGAAATAAATTATGAGTGCGACAAATATAATTTAAATAATTTATTTTTAATCAAAAAAAAATATATTGCTTATAAAAGAAGTAAAATTTAAAAAATAAAAAATTATTTTCTAGTAATATTTTTTACTTTAATTTTGAATCAATTTGGGTTTTGTAAATATTTTTTAATTAATATCAATCTTATTAATAATAGATTATTAATTTAATTTTTGATCATTATTATAATATCTATCATTAAAATTGTTTATATTGAATTTATATGATATATAATTAGTAAGATTAATATAATTATACATAGTTTTCACATTTCAAAAAATTTTAAATATTATTTTATTTTCAAAGGTTATAAGCTATGAAAATGAGAAAAAATTACAATTTTTTTTGTTATTTTATTGTTTTAATAAAACCTATAAACCCATAAATGCCTAAAATCATAAATCGCTAAAGTCATAAATGACAAAACCTCTAAATACTTAAATATTAAACTGGTATACATTAATAATAATTGATAAATATCATTAAATTTGTATTCAGTATAATTTTAAATTTTTATTTTAATTATTTATTAGTTTATTTTTATTAGAAATATTAATTACAAAATAAATTATTACTGAGAAATATCTAATTTAAATTAAACTGGTATCCCTAAATAATAAATAATAGATCTCATTTTTTTATTATAATTTTAAATATTCATTTTAATTATTTATTTGTTTATTTTTATAAATATATTAATTTCAGAAATAATTATGAGTTAGACAAATATAAATTATATAAATTATTTTTCATGAAAAAAATATACATAAACTTTTTAAAAGAAAAAAAAATTCAAAAAAAAAATTATTATATAGTAATATATTTTGCTTTGCTTCTAAATCATTTTAGATTTTGTAATTATATTTTAATTCATATCTATCTCATTAATAATAGATTATTAAGTTATTTTTTGATCATTATTAGAATATTTATCAATAAAATTTCTAATATTTAATTTATATGATATATAAATATAATGATTATTATAACTAAAGATAGTATTCACTTTAGAAAAAAAATTAAAATTTATTGTAATTTTATATGTTATAACTTTTGAAAATATCAAAAAATAACAAAAATAATTTTTTTTTATTTTATTTTTTAAATAAAACATATAAACCACTAAATGCATATATAGGTAAATCAGTAACCTCCTAAATAAATAACTCATTAAATTGCTATACTCCTAAACGACAAAACCTCTAAATACTTAAACCATTAAACAGGTGTACATTAATAAAAAAAATCTTAGATCTCAATTTAATTTTTATTAAGTATAATTTTAAATTTTTATTTTAATTATTTATCAGTTTATTTTTATAGAAATATTAATTACAAAATAAATTATTAGTGAGAGTGTGAGACCGATCTAATGTATATAATTTATTTTTCATCAAAAAAAATATATATCCTTATAAAAATAGGCAACATTTTAAAAACAAAAATTTATTATTTACTAATATATTTATTTTGATTTTGAATCATTTTATATATTTTAATTATATTTTAATTTATACCAATCTTATTAATAATAGTTTATTAATTTTTTATTGATCATTATTATAATATGTATTAATAAAATTATTTATATTGAGTTTACATTATATATAATTATTAAGATTAATCATAACTAAATATTATATTCACATTTAAAAAAAATTAAAAATTAATATATTTTCAAAGGTTATAACTTTCAAAAATTAAAAAAAAATCAAAAAATTAAATTTTTTATTTTTTTATTCTTTAAATAAAAACTATAAATCACTAAAGGCCTAAACACTTAAATCACTAAACCCCAAAACACCTAAATACTTAAACCATTAAACTAGTATATCCTGAATAATAAATAATAAATCTCTATTTTATTTGTATTCATTATAGGTTTAAAAATTTATTTTAATTATTTATTAGTTTATTTTTATAGAATTATAAATTAAAAATAAATTATGAGGAAGACAAATATAATTTAAATAATTTACTTTTAATAAAAAAGAATATAAACTTATAAAAAGAAGCAAAACATCAAATAAATTATTATTTAGTAATATATTTTATTTTGATTTTTAATAAATTTACGTTTTGCAAATATATTTTAAATAAATTCTTTTTTATTAATAATAGTTTATTAATTTATTTTTTGATCATTAATATAATATCTATCAATATAATTGTTTATTTTGAATTTACATAATATATAATTATTAAGATTATCTTAACTAAATATAGTATTCACATATAAAAAAAATTTAAAAATTGTTATTTTTTCAAAGGTTATAACCTTCAAAAAAGATAAAAAATAACAAAAATAAATTTTCTGTTATATCATTGTTTAAATAAAACTTATAAACCATTAAATGCCTAGACACATAAATCTCTTAACTTCTAACCCCGTAGCCTCTAAATACTTAAACCTTTAAACTTGTAAACCTTAAATATAATTTAATAATATATTAAAATATTAATTACAAAATAAATTATGAGTGATACAAATATAATTTAAATAATTGATTTTTCATCAAAAAAAAATATAAGTTTATAAAAAGAAGAAAAACTAAAAAACAAAAATTATTATTTAGTAATAAATTTTACATTATTTTTGAATCATTTTAGGTTTTGTAATTATATTTTAATTTATATCTATCATATTAATAATAGCATATTAAATTATTTTTTGATAATTGATATCATATCTATCAATAAAATTGTAAAATATTTAGTTTATATTATATATAATTATAATGATTATTATTACTAAATATTGTATTCACATTTTTAAAAAAATTTAAAATTATTATATTTTCAAAGGTTATAACATTTGAAAATGTGAAAAAATATCAAAAATATTTTTTTTTGTTATTTCGTTATTTAAATAAAACCTATAAACCACTAAATACCTAAAAACATAAATCGCTAAACTCCTAAATGATAAAACCTCTAAATAGTTAAACCATTAAACTAGTAAACATTAATAATAATTCGTAAATCTCATTTTAATTTTTATTCAGTATAATTTTAAATTTTTATTTAAATTATTATCAGTTTATTTTTATAGAAATATTAATTACAAAATAAATTATAAGTGAGACAGATCTAATTTAAATTAAAACTAGTATCCCTAAATAATAAATAATAAATCTCATTTTTTTAATTATAATTTTAAATATTAATTTTAATTATTTATTTGTTATTTATATATAAATATTAATTACAAAATAAATTGAGCTATACAAAAATAATTTATATAAATTATTTTTCATCAAAAAATTATAAATAACTTTTTAAAAGAAAAAAAAATTTCAAAACAAAAAATTATTATATAGTAATATATATTGCTTTGCTTCTTAATCATTTAGGTTTTGTATTTGTATTTTAATTGATATCTATCTTATTAATAATAGATTATTAATTTATTTTTTGATCATTATTAGAATATTTATCAATAAAATTGGTTATATTGAATTTACATGTTATATAATAATAAAGATTATTATAACTAAATATTATATTTACATTTGAAAATAATTTAAAAATTATTATATTTTTAAAGGTTATCATCTTTGAAAATGAGATAAAATCACAATAATAAATTTTTTGTTATTTTATTGTTTATATAAAACCTATAGAGTACTAAATGCTTAAACGCTTAAATCATTAAACTCCTAAACCCCAAAAACACAAAACCCTTAAATACTTAAACATTTAAACCATCTTTAAAGGTTTAAGTATTTATAAATAATATATACATATCTATCAATAAATAATAGTTTATTAATTTTTTTTATCATTATTATATTTATATTATATTTAGTTTATTAATATCTATCAATAAAATAGAGTATTTTTAATTTACATGATATATAATTATTAAGTTTATTATAACTTAATATTGTATTCACATTTGAAAAAAATTTAAAAATTATTATATTTATAAAGGTTATAACCTTCAAAATTTATAAAAAATTTGAAAAATAATTTTTTTGTTTTTTCATTATTTAAATAAATCATACAAACTACTAAATGCCTAAACACTTAAATCACTAAACTTTTAAACTCCTAAATACTTAAACCATTAAATCGGTATACCCTAAATAATTAATCATAAATCTCATTTTTATTTGTATTCATTATAATTTTAATATTCATTTTAATTATTTATAAGTTTATATTTATAGAAATATTAATTGCAAAATAAAATTATGAATGAGACTAATATAATTTAAATAATTTATCTTCATAAAAAAAATTTATAAGCTTATAAAAAGAATCAAAAATTTTTTAAAAAAAATTATAATTTAGTAATATATTTTACTTTGATTTTGAATCGTTTTAGGTTTTGCAAATATATTTTAATTAATATCTATCTTATTAATAATATTTTATTAATAAGGCAGCATAGAAGCTAGGAGTGGGTCCCACTAGCCTATAAGGCAGCATAGAAGGCCACCCAACCATAGCCCAATAGGAGTAGCTGGTAATCAGTGATTAATTGGAGAGCTGGAAAAATACGAAGCATCACCAAATAGGACCATTAAGTAATGGAGTCCAGACCAGTCACACGGGAGCGAAAGATTCAAACTTGTACTTTATGTTTGTAGTCTTATTTGTATTTTGGACTTTGTGTGCACCATGTACTTGTAGAGATGGATCATGACATACTCACACACACAATCTTGTCTGTTCTTTATGTAGCATGCAATGAGGGAAAATGGACCCATCAGTATCTCTAAGTGGGGCTCACTAATGCATTTTGTAAATACATATTAGGCGATGCTACACTCCCGGGAGCAGAAGACCCATCTTTATAGCATTTTATAATTTTATTTGTATTCTAGCTTGATTTTAGGCGTAGATAATTAGACTATGAGATGGACCTAATCAAACAAGCACACCGATGCAAGCATATTTTTTGATATTTTGTCGGTGCAACATACAGCCACTTCTTGGAGCTCGAGGAGGAAGCATTCTAACCCAAGAGATACTCTTTTGAGGATCATTGGAGCAAAAGAATGTGAAATTCATATGTGAGAATGAATTGACAAAGTGCCGTAGATATGGACTTGTGGATTTATGGGTATTTATTTTTACATGTATTCCATTGCATAGCAATGACATAGGCAAATGCTTGATGCTGCATGTCACACACATGCACAATCTTATATTTGCATAGTTTTATTATGGTGCATCATTCATGTTTCTCGAAAAGGCTTGGACATATCCGAATGGAAAGGACGCAGTCCGCATAATGACTCAATGCCAACTCTGAAGTCCGGGAATGCCAGGTGATTTTAGTTGTATTCGTACGTTTGGAATTATTAAGCATTATGTTTTTTTATGTATTTTTTGCATAGAATCATTAAGGCGCATAGGATTTGGTGGGCTATCCTAAATTAGCCAGCTTTTTAGTCTCTTGTTAGTTGTGTGCCTAAATAATAAATAAAGTGTGTATTTTCCAAAAAAAAACATAAAAAAACTATAAACCCTAAACTTTA
>JAREIK010002412.1:21005-32334 GCA_029783825.1 Sapria himalayana | reverse complement strand
GAATTAGGAGAAAAATGAGAATTAGGAAAAAGGAAAAAATGAGAAAAATGAGAATAAGGAGAATAAGGAGAAAAAGGAGAATAAGGAGAAAAAGGAAAAAAAAAAAGAAGAATAAGGAGAATAATTAGAAAAAGGAGACAAAGGAGAATAAGGAAAAATGAATAAGAGGAAAAAGGAAAAAAAATGAGAATAATGAGAAAAAGGAGAATAAGAAGAAAAATGATAAATAGGAGAAAAAGGCGAAAATGGAAACAAAAAGAATTGGGAGAATAAGGATAATAAGGAGAATAAGGAATAAGTAGAATAAGGAGAATGAGGATAAAAGGAGAATATGAAAATTAGGTGATATGGAGAATAGGAGAATAAGGAGAATAATGAAATAAGGAAAATAAGGAGAATAATGAGATAAGGAGAAAAGAGAATATGAGAATTTCGAGAAAAGGAGAATAAGGAGAAAAATTAGAAAAGGGAGAATAAGGAGAATAAGATAAAAAGGAGAATAAGGAAAAAGAAAAAAAAGGAGAAAAAAGAGAATAAGGAGAATAATAAGATTAAGGAGAAAAAAGATAATAAGGAGAATAAGAAGAAATAGAAGAAAAAAGAGAATAAGAAGAATATGGAGTAAAATGAGAATAAGTAGAATTAGGAGAATAAGTAGAATAAGGAGAAAAGGGAGAAAAAAAAGAATAAGGAGAATAAGGAGAATAAGATAAAAAGGAGAATTATAATAAAAAGGAGAATAAGGAGAATTAGGAGAAAAAGGAGAAAAAGGAGAAAAATTAGAAAAAAAAGAAAAAAAAGAATAATGAGAATAAGGATAATAAGGAGAATAAGGAGAAAAAGGAGAAAAAAGAGAATAAGGAGAATAAGAATAATAAAGATAATAAGGAGAATAAGAATAATAAAGATAATAAGGAGAATAAGGTAAAAAAGGAGAATTATGAGAAAAAATAGAATAAGGAGAAAAAGAGAAAAAGGAGAAAAAGGAGAAAAATTATAAAGGAGAAAAAAGAGAAAAAGGAGAAAGGAGAAAAAGGAGAAAAAGGAGAATAAGGATAATAAGGATAATAAGGATAATAAGGATAATAAGGAGAATAAGGAGAATCAGATAATAAGAAGATTAAGGAGAATAAGGAGAATAATGAAAATACGGAGAATAAGGAGAATAATGAGAATAATGAGAATAAGGAGAATAAGAAGAATAAGGAGAATAAGAAGAATAAGGAGAATATGGAGAAAAAGAAGAAAAAGGAGAATAAAGAGAAAAAAAAGAATATAGAGAAAAAAGGAGAATAAGGATAAAAAGGAGAATTTGGAGAAAAAGGAGAATAAAAACAATAAGGAGAAAAGGAAAAAAGTAGAATAAAGAGAATATAGAGAATAAGGAGAATTAGGAGAATAACGAGAATAACGAGAATAAGGAGAAAATAAGAATAAGGAGAAAAAGGAGAATAAGGATAAAAAGGAGAATTAGGAGAAAAAGGAGAATAAGGAGAATATGGATATAAAGGAGAAAAAAAGAGAATAAGGAGAAAAATGAGTATAAGGAGAAAATGGAGAATAAGGAGAATAAGGAGAAAAAGGACAATAAGTATAATAAGGATAATAAGAAATAAGCAGAATAAGGAGAATAAGAAAATAAGCAGAGTAAGGAGAATAAGGAGAAAAAGGAGAAAAAGAGAAAAAGAAAAGGGAAAAAGGAGAAAAAGGGAAAAGGAGAAAAGGAGAAAAAAGAGAAAAATGATAAAAAGAGATGATGGAGAGAATGAGAATAAGGAGAATAGGTGAAAAGGATAAAAGGAAAAAAAGAGAAAAGCAGAAAAAGGAGAAAAAATAGAATAAGGAGAAAAAAATAATGGAGAATTAGTAGAATAAGGAGAATAAGTAGAAAATAGAAAAATGAGAAAAACAGAATATGGAGAAAAAGGAGAATAAGAAGAAAAAGGAAAATAAGGAGAATAAAGAGAATAAGGAGAAGAGCATAAGAAGAAAAAGGAGAAATAGGAGAATAAGGAGAATAAGGAGAAAAAGAAAAATAAGGAGAATAATGAGAAAAAGGAGAATAAGGAGAATAATGAGAAAAGGAGAATAATGAGAAAATGAGAAAAGAGAAAAAAGAGAAAAAAGAGAAAAAAGAGAATAAGGAGCATAAGGAAAATAAGGAGAATAAGGAGAATAAGGAAAAAAATGGAGAAAAAGGAGAATAAGGAGAATAAGGAGAAAAAGGAGAATAATTAGAATAAGGAGAATAATGAGAATAAGGAGAATTATGATAAAAAAAGGAGAAAATGTAGAATAAGGAGAATAAGGAGAAAAAAGAGAAAAAATGCTCTCAACTTCTAGAAAGACAAAATCCCTCTTCTAGAGAGAGGAAAATCACCTTTTGAGCTCAAACCTAGCTCCTTTGAAGTTCAAAATGGTTGAAAATGACTTATTATTAAAAATCAAGTCATTTACCTTGATAACAATGGAGCCCGCGCCCCCTTCTCGCTCATTCGGAACAAAAAACAGGAACCCCATTATTGATTTTTTCAACCGAGGAGTTACAGAAGCTCACGGAGCCTTATCAATACATGCTTATTGGAAAATTCTCTCATGGCAGGCCTCGCCCGAGTGACATACAGCTATTCTATTCCTCTCTGAAGCTCACGGGAAGGGTTAAACTTGCCGACTACGACGCGAAACATATGTTTATTCAGTTTTTTACAGTGGATGATTATTATCATTTATGGCATCGTGGTGTGTGGCAAGTTAATGGGTTTCTCATGCGAGTGCTGAAATGGACGAAGGACTTCAGTCCTAAGATGGAGGCGCCTCTTGCTCTGGTATGGTTCTCTTTGCCGAACCTCCCAATATACTTGTTTAATGCGAATTCACTCCATGCTATAACTTCCTGTTTGGGCAAACCATTGCTTCGGGATGAGGCTACAGTGGCAATTACTCGGCCAAGCAAGGCCCGAGTATGTGTCGAATGTAACCTCCTCACTCCACTGCCGAAAGAAATCTGGATAGGAGAGGGAGATAATGGGCAGCATACTGGCTTTTGGCAAAATGCCATACCCGAAAACATGCCCTCTTATTGTCTAATCTGTAACAGACTTGGGCATGATAAATCTGAATGTAAAATAGGAAGAGAGCCACTAGGCAAAGTCCAAGGGAGAGAAGCTATAAGAAGGAAGGTAGAAACATGGATAAGAAGGGAGGAAGTGGCCCCGAAACCTCTAGTTTTAGGGGAAGAAGATGGGGAGAGTAGGAGAGAGAACGAGAGTTTTTGTTTAGAAATGGAGGGAGATAGAAGCAATACGGTATTAAGTATGGAGGGAAGTAATGAAGAAGGCAAGGAAAATAGATGGGAGGTAGTGAAAGCTAGAAAAAAAAGAGCTAGGAAAAATAAACATAGAAGGGTGTTAAAGGAAAAAATACAAGATTATAGATGGATAGAGGAGGATCTCCTAGACTTTCCGGATGAAGATTCGGAGGTGGTTAGTTGTCCTCAACTAGGTATAAAGGAAGTTAAGAAAGAGAGTTATTTAGGAGAAGTGAAGGATGATTTAGAAATCTACGATAAAATTGGTGAAAATTTAACTAAATTTCAATCTATGGAATCCATAAAGAGAATGGCTATGCAACTCAGTAAACTAGGAAAATATAATGTATTATCTCAATCTATTCCTCCCAAGAGTGCGAGAAATATGAAGAAAAATTTTGTTAAAAAAAATGATTCAAAATGCATAACTAGATTACAATCCAAATAGGTTTTAATGGATAGATATATATATTGGAATATTAGAGGGGTGGCAAATAACCCTTCGAAAAATAGTCTTAAAAATCTGATTAAAACATATAAAATTGCCATAGTAGTTATGGCAGAACCTATGACACAGCAGGATCAAATAATAAAATATATTAGAATATTATGGTTTAAAAACTCTTTTTCTAATTAAAATAGTAAACTCTGGTTAATGTGGCATAATAATCTAAACATTGAAAAATTAAAAGACTGAACAAATAATACACTTTAAAATGAATAAAAATACAGAAGATATAATATCGGTTGAATATGCTAAAAATGATAAAAAAGCTAGGTTGGTTTTATGCGAGGAAATGCGGGATATAGCATCAAAAAATACTCCATGGTTAATAGGAGGTGATTTTAATGTAATTAGAAGTTCTATAGAGAAGAAGGGAGGAAAAACTCCGAACACAATAGCAATTGTCTCAATTTAATGAGGCGATCTCTAAATCCAGTTTAATGGAAATTGCTTATACGGGCTCAAATTATACCTGGTGTAACAACTGGAGTAACATAAGGACAATTTGGGCTAGACTGGATAGGGAAATGTGTAATGCTAAGTGGGCAGCCTCACATGGGTCTACATCGCTTAGGCATTTAAGCAGAACCTGTTCAGATCACACTCCACTTGTTATAACAATTCACCATAATAAAAGGAGCACATGAAGCTTTAAATTTCAAAATATGTGGGGAAAGCATCCAGAATTTGAAAAATTGGTGAAAGAATCTTGGTCAGAGCCAGCACAGGGTAAACCGATGCAGGTTATAATGTCCAAGTTAAATAGAGTTAAAAAACATTTAAAATCATGGAATAAGGAAGTTTTTGGGTATATAAATCTGAAAATAAAACAAGCAGAAGAGAAGGTTGAAAAATTAGAAATTGAATATGATAAAAATAATGATGATAAAATTAGGCAAGAATTAAATAAGGCTAAAGCTGAATTGAGTTTAAAATTACACATGGAGGAGGTATAAAAACAACGAGCGATAGAAACACTAAATTTTTTCATAATATGAGTAAAATAAAAACTCAGAAAAATAGAATTAAAGCTTTAAAAAACACGGAATGAAAATGGATAGAAGAAGACAAGCTAATTGGAACACTCTTTGAGGATTTTTTTTAAATCACACTTATGTGGGCATGTGTCTCACGAAGGGAACTCCTTAATACAGGAGATCATGGCTTCCATTACATAAGATCAGAATCAAATGATGGAAAATATACCAGAGGAGGAAGAGGTAAAAAATGCGGGTTTTAATCTTGATAAAGATAGTGCAGCGGGACCAGATGGCTGGAATAACTATTTTTATCATCTAAATTGGCCCATTATTAAACATGATCTAGTTTTAGCAATTGCCAGCTTTTTCGCCGGTGCAGATATCCCTAAAGCCTGGGCAAACTCATACATAGTTCTTATTCCTAAAAAAGACGCCAGACAGATATGTGAGGATTTCCGGCCAATAAGCTTTTGTAATGCGAATTATAAGATTTTAGCCAAAATAATTCAGAACATGTTAAGTAATATTTTGCCATTAATAATCTCACAAGAACAAACAGGTTTTGTTAAAAACAGACTAATGATTGAAAATATTAGGTTAGCATCAGAAATGATGAAAGACATTTCAGCTAAAACAAGAGGGCACAATCTAGCTATTAAGCTGGATTTGTCCAAAGCATTTGACAGGGTCGAATGGGATGTACTTTGCTTTGTACCGAGAAAATATGGTTTCTCCAAATTATGCATAGATTTAATTTATAGATGTGTTTCGAATGTTTGGGTTAGAATTATTTTAAATGGAAATATAGGTGAAGAATTCAAACCAAAAAGAAGTCAAAGGCAGGGAGACCCCTTATCCCCCTTACTATTTGATATATATCTTGAATTGCTTATTCTTAATTTAAATAAAAGAATGTCGGAAGGGAAAATTTTACCTTTTAGACAACCTAAAAACACTCCGAGAATAGGTTGTTTGGCCTATGCTGATGATTTAATAATTTTCACAAATGCAAGTAAAGGATCTATAATATACCTTATAGAATTAATACAATTATTTGAATTAGAAACAGGTCAGGTTGTAAATAAAAAGAAGTGCCAGTTTATACTGGGAAAAAAAGCTTCGGAGAAAGATACAATCAAAATTAAAAATATAACTGGTTTCCCTCAAAATAAGGGAGCTTTAATTTATTTAGGCTGCCTAATATTTGAAGGGAAATTAAGAGAGGAAAGAAGGCTTATTAGGATATGGGGGACGGATTACATTAATTTCGCAGGTACTTCAAAGCACGCTGGTTCATATCCTATCCGTTATACAACCTCAGAAGAAATTCACTAATAAAATAGAAATGGAAATGGCAAATTTTCTATGGGATAAAAAAGATGGGAAGAATAAAATTCATTGGAAAAATTGAGGAGATATTTGTTATTCAAAAGCAGAGGCAGGTATAGGAATAATCTCTCTACAAGATATGGCCACCGCATGGGACTACAAAGGATGGTGGAGGTTGAAGGAAAATGATAGTCTTTGGGCAAAATATATGAGGACAAGATATTTAGAAAAGCGGCTTAAGAAAGTATCAAATAATTGGTAAGCCTTGGAAAAACAAAAGGAAAAAGTAGAATCTCATTCAATATTAAAAAAGAGTGGATGGAAATAGATCATAACACCACAAGTTAATTTTACACTTAAATCGATAAAGGAATTAATTAGAAAAAAAAAGCCCGTTCAATCTATATCTAAATGGGTCTGGAAGGCAGGTATCTCACAGAAAATGTGCCTGCTAGCATGGAAAGTAACAGCAAATGTAATACCTGTGGATACTAATGTTCAAAGAAAGGGCATTAAAATGGTGTCTAGATGTGAATGCTGCTTAGAGGAAGAAGAATCTATGGATCACCTATTTTCGAAAGGTAAAATTGCCACACAGGTCTGGAAGAAATTAGACGAAACAAAGCAAATCGTTAAAAGAGAAGACGGTTTAATGGAACGAATTAAAACATGGGAAAAAGTAATTTCTACTAATCCTACTAGAATTTATCTTAATATGTACTTACCACGTGTAATAATATGGTGTATATGGAAGGCTCGAAATAGGAGTAGATTTGAAGGAAAGAAAATGGACACAAATGAAATATCACAAGAAATTAGGCAGGAAATAAGTAACATATCGAATTTTAATGCTGTAATTTTAAATAAAATAGACAGAAAAGAAAGCAAAATGGGAATAGTTCCTAAATATAAAAATAAATAAACAATATTGGGGAGGTGAGTTAGCAAGAGATTCTACAGGAACAGTTATGAAAGCTTTTACTACAGTTAGTGTAGCAGCCTCGGCTCTACATTCAGAAATCAGAGCATTAAATATAGGTTTAAGTGTTTGTAAAAAATTAGACTATAAGAATATTCAATTACAGTTAGATTCATTGTTATTAGTTAATTTAGTAACAAAGAAAATATCTTTTTGGAAACATAAACAGGAATTAGAAATTATATTGAATCTCATAGAAGAACTGAATGCATCAATATTACATATATATAGGGAGCTAAACACCCCAGCAGACAATCTTGCAAGGTTAGGATCGCAAAAAGGAGAAGCAGAATATGATGAGGTTACTCTGCGCGATAAAAATAAAAGGCCTAGTGTAACTAGACAATAATGCAATTCCCTATGTAAGAGTTTGAAAGGGTAGAAAGTGAGAGGAAGTTAAAATATTAATAGATTATATAGGTATAATAGAAGAGGAAAGGTTAATGGTAAAGAATGGGGCTCCCTTGGGGAATATGGTATAGATGTATTTGTTTTTCTTAGCAGCGCAGCTCACTCAAAGCTTCACTCATTGGGAGGCAAGATTTGTTAGCACACGCAGTCTAAACCTCATTTGCTTTAATTCTTTGTTTATTGTATGTTTAAAAGTTTTATTTATGCTTATGAGAACAATGTTGCAAGGTCATGTGTTAATTAATTAGTAAGGATGCTAGAACATTAGACAGTTGGGGTATAGAATAGGTCTTGCTGTCATTAAAGAAGCAAATTTCAGATTTGCTAATGTTCAATGAGGTTGCAGAAATGAAGCGGCTATGGGGGAAAAATGGAGCACAAAGTTGCTGTGATACAACAATGAATTCCAGGTATAAATGGAAACATATACTATGCTGGAATGTTTTTTTGATGCAGGAATATTAGAGAGATTAAAGTTAAACAAAAGGAGGAGCACGTGAAGGCTATCTTACATTTTAACGTGGTAGAGAACACACAAAAGAAGCCTCTTGGATGCACTCCTGGAACAAAGTAAAGGCTGAAAAAATGTCTATTAAGAGACAAATACAGAATGAACATCCAAACCAAAAAAAAAAGACAATTAATTAAGTGTCCGTATACATAAGTTTCTTTAGATTTAAATTTTATTGCTCAAGTTAAGTTAGTTAGGATTGAGTCAAGGGTGTAAGGGGATTAAAGGGTAGATCCTAGTTTGTAAAAATGGTATTCATCTGCCAAAAGATAGGGCTATAATTAATAAACATCCTTTTTTTAAAAAAAAAGAGAGAAAATGGAGAAAATGGAGAATAAAGAGAAAAAGAAGAATAAGGAGAATAAGAAGAATATGGAGAATAGGGAGAATAAAGAGAATAAGGAGAATAAGGAGAATAGGGAGAATAAGGAGAATATGGAGAATAAGGAGAAAAAGAAGAATGAGGAGAATAAGGAGAAAAAAGAGAATAAGTAGAATAAGGAGAATAAAGAGAAAATGAGAAAAAAGGAGAATAAGGATAAAAAGGAGAATAATGAGAAAAGGAAAAAAAAACAGAATTAGGAGAATAAGGAGAATAATGAGAATAAGGAGAAAAAAAGGAGTAAGGAAAATAAGGGAGAAAAAATAGAAAAGGAGAAAAAAGTGAATAATGAGAAAAAGAGAAACGGAGAAATATGGAGAAAAATAAGAAAAGATACAAAAGGAAACATGAGAAAAAGGAAAAAAATGAGAAAAAGTAGAAAGGAAAAAATGAGAATAATGAGAATAGAGAAGAATAGGAGAATAAGAGAATAGGAGAATAAGGAGAAAAAGGAGAATAAGGAGATAAGGAAAAGTGAAAAAGAGAAAAAGGAGAATAATAAGATAAGGGAATAAGGGATAAGGAATAAGGTAAAAAGGAGCAAAATGGAATAAGGAAAAAGGAAATAAGGAATAGGATATAGGAGATAAGGAGAATAGAGAATAAGGAAATAGGAGAATAAGGATAATATGAGAATAAGGAGAATAAGGATAATAATGAGAATATGGAGAATAAGGATAATAAGGATAATAAGGAGAATAAGTAATGAGAATAATGAGAATAATGAGAAAAAAGAGAATAAGGAGAATAAGGTGAATAAAGAGAATAAGGAGAAAATGTAGAATATGGAGAATAAGGATAAAATGGTGAAAACGGAGAAAAAGGAGAATAAGGAGAAAAATGAGAATAAGGAGAATAATTAGAATATGGAGAATAATGACAAAAAGGAAATAAAGAGAATAAGGAGAATAAGAGAATAAGGAGAATTAGGAGAATAATGAGAATAGGAGAGGAGAATTAGGAGAAAAAGGAGAATAAGGAGAATAACAAGAAAAAAGAGAATAGAGATAAAATGGAGAAAAAAGAGAATAAGTAGAATAAGCAGAATAATGAGAATAAGAAAAAAAAGGATTAAAAGAAAAATACGGAGAATTAGTAGAATAAGGAGAATAATGAGAATAAAGAGAAAAATGAAAATAAGGAGAATAAGGAAAAAAAAGAGAATAATGAGATTTAGGAGAAAAAGGAGAATAAGTAGAATAAGAAGAATAAGGAGAATACAGGGATAATAAGGATATAAGGAGAAAATCAGAATAGGGGAGAATATAGAAGAATAATGAGACTTGGAGAATAGGGAGAATAAGAGAATAATGAGAACATGGAGTAATAGGGATAATAACGGAGAATAAGGAGATAAGGAGAAAAGGTGAAAAAAAAGAATAGGAGAATAGGAAAATTAGGAGGAAATTGGAGGGAAAAGAGGAAGAATATCAAATAGGAGAATAATGGGAATAAGGAGATAAGGATATAAGGAGAATAATGAGAATAGGATAAAAAATAGAAAAAGAGAATAATAAGAAAAAGAGAATAAGGAGATAAGGAGAATAAGGAGAATATGGAGAATAAGGAGAATAAGGAAAATTAGGAGAAAAAAGAGAAAAAAGGACAATAAGGATAAAAAGGACAATAAGGAGAAAAAGGAGAAAAAGGAGAATAAGGATTATAAGGAAAATAAAGAGAATAAGGAAAATAAGAAGAATAATTAGAATAATGAGAAAAAGGAGAATAAGGAGAATGTAGAGAAAAAGAAGAATAAGTAGAAAATAGAGAAAAACGAGAATAAGGAGAAAAAGGAGAAAAAAGAGAAAAATGAGAAAAAGGAGATAAATGAGAATAAGTAGAATAAGGAGAATAAAGAGAATAATGATAATAAGGATAATAAGGTGAAAAAGGAGAAAAATGAGAAAAATGAGAAAAAGGAGAAAAATGAGAATAAGGAGAAAAGGAGAATAAGGAGAATAAGGAGAATAAGGACAATAAGGAGAATAAGGAGAATAAGGAGAATAAGGACAATAAGGAGAATAAGGAGAATAATGAGAAAAAAGACTAAAGACAATTAGTAGAATAAAAAGAATAAAGACAATAACGATAATAAGTACAATAAGGAGAAAAAGGAGAATAAGGAGAAAAAGGAGAAAAATGAGAAATAAAAAAAAAGAGAAATATGAGAAATAGGAGAATAAGGAGAATAAGGAGAAAAAAGAGAATAAGGAGAATAAGGAGAATAAGGGGAATAAGGATAATAAGGATAATAAGGAGAAAAATGAGAAAAAAAAATAATTAGAAAAAGGAGAAAAATGAGAAAAAGGAGAATAATGAGAAAAAGGAGAAAAATGAGAAAAAAGAAAAAAAAGAGAATAAGGTGTATAAGAAAGATTAGGAGAATAAGGAGAAAATGGAGAAAAGGGCGACTAAGGAGAATAAGGAGAATAAGGAGAATAAGGAGAATAAGGAATAAAAGGAGAATAAGGAGAATAAGGAGAAAAAGGTGAAAAAGAAGAATAAGGAGAATAAGGAGAATAATGAGAAAAAAAAAGGAGAAAATGGAGAATAAGGAGAATAAGGAGAAAATGGAGAATAATGAGAATAATGAGAAAAAAAAGGAGAAAATGGAGAATAAGGAGAAATAGGAGAAAAAAGAGAAAAAGGAGAAAAAGCAGAATAGAGATAATATGAAGAATAAGTAGAATAGGAGTATAAGGAGAATATGGAGAAATGGTAGAAAAAGAAGAATAAGGAGAATAGGAGAATAAGGACAATAAGGAGAATAAGGAGAATAAAAAAATAAGGAGAAAAGTGAGAAAAATGAGAAGAAAAAGGAGAAAAAGGAGAATAAAGAGAATAATGAGAATAAGGAGAATAAGGAAAATAAGGAATAAGGAGAATAAGGAGAATAATGAGAATAAGGAGAAAAAGGAGAAAAAG
>JAREIK010002412.1:0-15505 GCA_029783825.1 Sapria himalayana | reverse complement strand
TTTTTCTGCTCATTCTCATTTTTCTGCTTATTCTCCTTTTTCTGCTCATTCTACTTTTTCTGCTTATTCTCAATTTTCTCCTTATTCTCATTATTCTCTTTTTTCTCATTTTTCTCATTATTCTCATGTTTCTCCTAATTCTCCTTATTCTCCCCATTCTCCTCATTCTCCTTATTCTCCTTTTTCTCCTTATTCTCTTTTTTCTCATTTTTATCATTTTTCTCATTATTCTCTTTTTTCTCCTTATTCTCATTATTCTCCTTATTCTCTTTTTTCTCTTTTTTCTCCTTTTTCTTGTTTTTCTCTGTATTATCTTTATTCTCATTTTTCTCCTTTTTCTCCGTATTCTCTTTAATCTCATTTTTCTCCTTTTACTCCTTATTCTTCTAATTCTCTTTTTCTCTTTTTCTCCTTTTTCTCCTTATTCTCTTTATTCTCTTTATTCTCCTTATTATCCTTATTCTCCTTATGCTCCTTATTCTCCTTATTGTCCTTATTCTCCTTATTGTCCTTATTTACCTTTTTCTCCTTTTTATCCTTATTCTCATTTTTATCCTTATTCTCATTATTCTATTTATCTCATTTTTCTCTTTTTTCTCTTTTTTCTCATTTTTCTTCTTTTTCTCCGTATTCTCTTTATTCTCATTTTTCTATTTTTTCTCCATTTTCTCCTTATTCTCCTTTTCTCTCTTTTTTTTATCCTTATTCTAATTATTCTCCTTATTCTTCTTATTCTTCTTATTCTCCTTATTCTCCTAATTCTCCTTATTCTCCTTATTCATCTTATTCTCCTTATTCTCCTTATAATCCTTACTCTACTTATTCTCCTTTTTCTGCTTATTCTCCTAATTCTCCTTATTCTCTTTTTTCTCCTATTTCTCCTTTTTCTACTAATTCTCTTAATTCTCCTTAATCTCCTTATTCTCCTTATTCTCCTTATTATCCTTATTCTCATTATTCTACTTATTTTCCTTATTCTCCATTCTCTTTTTTCTCCTTATTCTACTTATTCACCAATTTCTCTATTTTCTCTTTTTTCTCCTTATTCTCCTTATTCTCCTTATACTCCTTATTGTACTCATTTTCCTTATTGTCCTTATTCTCCTTATTCTCCTAATTGTCCTTATTCTCTTTTTTCTCCTTATTCACCTTATTCTCATTATTCTCCTTATTTTCCTTATTCTCATTTTTCTCCTTTTTCTCCTGATTCTCCTTTTTCTCCTTTTTCTCCTTATTCTCATTATTCTCCTTATTCTCCTTTTTATCCTTACTCCTTATTTTCCTTATTCTCCTTATTCTCATTATTCTCTTTATTCTCTTTTTTCTCCTTTTTCTTCTCATTTTTATCATTATTCTCATTATTCTATTTATCTCATTTTTCTTTTTTTTCTCTTTTTTCTCATTTTTCTTCTTTTTCTCCGTATTCTCTTTATTCTCATTTTTCTATTTTTTCTCCATTTTCTCTTTAATCTCCTTTTTCTCTCTTTTTTTTTATCCTTATTCTAATTATTCTCCTTATTCTTCTTATTCTTCTTATTCTCCTTATTCTCCTAATTCTCCTTATTCTCCTTATTCATCTTATTCTCCTTATTCTCCTTATAATCCTTACTCTACTTATTCTCCTTTTTCAGCTTATTCTCCTAATTCTCATTATTCTCTTTTTTCTCCTATTTCTCCTTTTTCTACTAATTCTCTTAATTCTCCTTAATCTCCTTATTCTCCTTATTCTCCTTATTATCCTTATTCTCATTATTCTACTTATTTTCCTTATTCTCCATTCTCTTTTTTCTCCTTATTCTACTTATTCACCAATTTCTCTATTTTCTCTTTTTTCTCCTTATTCTCCTTATTCTCCTTATACTCCTTATTCTCCTTATACTCCTTATTGTACTCATTTTCCTTATTGTCCTTATTCTCCTTATTCTCCTAATTGTCCTTATTCTCTTTTTTCTCCTTATTCACCTTATTCTCATTATTCTCCTTATTTTCCTTATTCTCATTTTTCTCCTTTTTCTCCTGATTCTCCTTTTTCTCCTTTTTCTCCTTATTCTCATTATTCTCCTTATTCTCCTTTTTATCCTTACTCCTTATTTTCCTTATTCTCCTTATTCTCATTATTCTCTTTTTTCTCCTTTTTCTTCTCATTTTTCTCACTTTTCTCCTTATTTTTTTATCCTCCTTATTCTCCTTATTGTCCTTATTCTCCTATTCTCCTTATTCTTCTTTTTCTACCATTTCTCCTTATTTTCCTTATTCTCCTTATTCTCATTATTCTCTTTATTCTCTTTTATTCTCCTTTTTCTCATTATTTCTTTATTCTCCTTATTCTCCTTATTGTCCTTATTCTCCTTATTCTCCTTATTGTCCTTATTCTCTTTATTCTCCTTTTCTCCTTATTCTCATTTTTCTCCTTTTTCTCCTTTTTCTCCTTTTTCTCCTTTTTCTCCTTTTTCTCCTTATTATCCTTATTATCATTATTCTTTTATTCTCCTTATTCTACTTATTCTCATTTATCTCATTTTTCTCATTTTTCTCTTTTTTCTCCTCTTTCTCCTTATTCTCGTTTTTCTCTATTTTCTCCTTATTCTTCTTTTTCTCTACATTCTCCTTATTCTCCTTTTTCTCATTATTCTAATTATTCTTCTTATTTTCCTTATTCTCTTTATTTTCCTTATAATCCTTATTCTCCTTTTTCTCCTTTTTCTCCTTACTGTCCTTTTTCTCCTTTTTATCCTTATTGTCCTATTTCTATTTTTTCTCTTTATTTTCCTTTTTCTCCTTATTCTCCATATTCTCCTTATCTCCTTATTCTCTTTTTTCTTATTATTCTCTTTTTTCTATTTTTTATCCTTATTCTCATTATTATCCTTATTCTCCTTATTCTCATTATTCTCCTTATTCTCCTTATTCTTCTCCTTTTTCTCTATTTTCTCCTAATTTTCCTTATTCTCATTCTTTTTTTTCACCCTTTTCTCCTTATTCTCCTTATTCTCTTTATTCTCTCTATTCTCCATGTTCTCATTATTCTTCTTATTCTCCCTATTCTCCATGTTCTCATTATTCTTCTTATTCTCCCTATTCTGATTTTTCTCCTTATTATCCTTATTCTTCTTATTCTTCTTATTCTACTTATTCTCCTTTTTCTCCTAAATCTCCTTATTCTCTTTTTTTTCCTTATTCTCCTTATTTTCATTTTTCTCTTTATTCTCATTATTCTCCTTATTCTCCTTATTCTCCTTATTCTCATTATTCTCCTAATTCTCCGTATTTTTCTTTTTATCCTTTTTTTTCTTATTCTCATTATTCTGCTTATTCTACTTATTCTCCTTTTTTTCCATTTTATCTTTATTCTCTTTTTTCTTGTTATTCTCCTTATTCTCCTTTTTCTCCTAATTCTCCTAATTCTCCTTATTCTCATTATTCTCCTTATTCTCCTTATTCTCCTTATTCTCTTTAATTCCTTTTTGTCATTATTCTCCATATTCTAATTATTCTCCTTATTATCCTTATTCTCATTTTTCTCCTTATTTTCATTTTTCTCCGTTTTCACCATTTTATCCTTGTTCTCCATATTCTACATTTTCTCCTTATTCTCTTTATTCACCTTATTCTCCTTATTCTCTTTTTTCTCATTATTCTCATTATTCTCATTACTCTTTATTCTCCTTATTATCCTTATTATCCTTATTCTCCTTATTCTCATTATTATCCTTATTCTCCTTATTCTCCTTATTCTCCTTATTATCCTTATTCTCCTTATTCTCCTTATTATCCTTATTCTCCTTATTATCCTTATTCTCCTTATTCTCATTTTGCTCCTTTTTCACCTTATTCTCCTTATTCCCCTTATTCTCCTTATTATTCTTATTCTCATTTTTCTCTTTTTTCACCTTATTCTCCTTATTCTCCTTTTTCTCCTTATTCTCCTTATTCTCCTTATTCTCCTAATTCTCCTTATTCTCCTATTTCTCATTATTCTCCTTTTTTCCTTTCTACTTTTTCTCATTTTTCCTTTTTCTCATTTTTTCCTTTTTCTCCTTTTTTCCTTTTTCTCCTTTTTTCCTTTTTCTCCTTTTTCTCATTTTTCTCATATTTCTCCGTTTCTCTTTTTTCTCATTATTCTCTTTTTTGTCCTATTTCTATTTTTTCTCCTTATTTTCCTTACTCTTTTTTTCTCCTTATTCTCATTATTCTCCTTATTCTCCTTATTCTGTTTTTTTTTTCCTTTTTCTCATTATTCTCATTTTTATCCTTATTCTCTTTTTTCTCATTTTCTCTTTATTCTCCTTATTCTACTTATTCTCTTTTTTCTCCTTATTCTCATCATTCTTCTTTTTCTCCTTATTCTCCATATTCTCCTTATTCTCCCTATTTTCCTTATTCTCCTTATTCTCCTTATTCTCTTTATTCTCCCTATTCTCCATATTCTTCTTATTCTCCTTATTCTTCTTTTTCTCTTTATTCTCCATTTTCTCCATTTTCTGTCTTTTTTTTTTAAAAAAAGGATGTTTATTAATTATAGCCCTATCTTTTGGCAGATGAATACCATTTTTACAAACTAGGGTCTACCCTTTAATCCCCTTACACCCTTGACTCAATCCTAACTAACTTAACTTGAGCAATAAAATTTAAATCTAAAGAAACTTATTTATACGGACACTTAATTAATTGTCTTTTTTTTTTTGGTTTGGATGTTCATTATGTATTTGTCTCTTAATAGACATTTTTTCAGCCTTTACTTTGTTCCAGGAGTGCATCCAAGAGGCTTCTTTTGTGTGTTGTCTACCACGTTAAAATGTAAGATAGCCTTCACGTGCTCCTCCTTTTGTTTAACTTTAATCTCTCTAATATTCCTGCATCAAAAAAACTTTCCAACATAGTATATGTTTCCATTTATACCTGGAATTCATTGTTGTATCACAGCAACTTTGTGCTCCATTTTTCCCCCATAGCCGCTTCATTTCTGCAACCTCATTGAACATTAGCAAATCTGAAATTTGCTTCTTTAATGACAGCAAGACCTATTCTATACCCCAACTGTCTAATGTTCTAGCATCCTTACTAATTAATTAACACATGACCTTGCAACATTGTTCTCATAAGCATAAATAAAACTTTTAAACATACAATAAACAAAGAATTAAAGCAAATGAGGTTTAGACTGCGTGTGCTAACAAATCTTGCCTCCCAATGAGTGAAGCTTTGAGTGAGCTGCGCTGCTAAGAAAAACAAATACATCTATACCATATTCCCCAAGGGAGCCCTATTCTTTACCATTAACCTTTCCTCTTCTATTATACCTATATAATCTATTAATATTTTAACTTCCTCTCACTTTCTACCCTTTCAAACTCTTACATAGGGAATTGCATTATTGTCTAGTTACACTAGTCCTTTTATTTTTATCGCGCAGAGTAACCTCATCATATTCTGCTTCTCCTTTTTGCGATCCTAACCTTGCAAGATTGTCTGCTGGGGTGTTTAGCTCCCTATATATATGTAATATTGATGCATTCAGTTCTTCTATGAGATTCAATATAATTTCTAATTCCTGTTTATGTTTCCAAAAAGATATTTTCTTTGTTACTAAATTAACTAATAACAATGAATCTAACTGTAATTGAATATTCTTATAGTCTAAGTTTTTACAAACACTTAAACCTATATTTAATGCTCTGATTTCTGAATGTAGAGCCGAGGCTGCTACACTAACTGTAGTAAAAGCTTTCATAACTGTTCCTGTAGAATCTCTTGCTAACTCACCTCCCCAATATTGTTTATTTATTTTTATATTTAGGAACCATTCCCATTTTGCTTTCTTTTCTGTCTATTTTATTTAAAATTACAGCATTAAAATTCGATATGTTACTTATTTCCTGCCTAATTTCTTGTGATATTTCATTTGTGTCCATTTTCTTTCCTTCAAATCTACTCCTATTTCGAGCCTTCCATATACACCATATTATTACACGTGGTAAGTACATATTAAGATAAATTCTAGTAGGATTAGTAGAAATTACTTTTTCCCATGTTTTAATTCGTTCCATTAAACCGTCTTCTCTTTTAACGATTTGCTTTGTTTCGTCTAATTTCTTCCAGACCTGTGTGGCAATTTTACCTTTCGAAAATAGGTGATCCATAGATTCTTCTTCCTCTAAGCAGCATTCACATCTAGACACCATTTTAATGCCCTTTCTTTGAACATTAGTATCCACAGGTATTGCATTTGCTGTTACTTTCCATGCTAGCAGGCACATTTTCTGTGAGATACCTGCCTTCCAGACACATTTAGATATAGATTGAACGGGCTTTTTTTTTCTAATTAATTCCTTTACCGATTTAAGTATAAAATTAACTTGTGGTGTTAAGATCTATTTCCATCCACTCTTTTTTAATATTGAATGAGATTCTACTTTTTCCTTTTGTTTTTCCAAGGCTTTCCAATTATTTGATACTTTCTTAAGCCGCTTTTCTAAATATCTTGTCCTCATATATTTTGCCCAAAGACTATCATTTTCCTTCAACCTCCACCATCCTTTGCAGTCCCATGCGGTGGCCATATCTTGTAGAGAGATTATTCCTATACCTGCCTCTGCTTTTGAATAACAAATATCTCCCCAATTTTTCCAATGAATTTTATTCTTCCCATCTTTTTTATCCCATAGAAAATTTGCCATTTCCATTTCTATTTTATTAGTGAATTTCTTCTGAGGTTGTATACCGGATAGGATATGAACCAGCGTGCTTTGAAGTACCTGCGAAATTAATGTAATCCGTCCCCCATATCCTAATAAGCCTTCTTTCCTCTCTTAATTTCCCTTTAAATATTGGGCAGCCTAAATAAATTAAAGCTCCCTTATTTTGAGGGAAACTAGTTATATTTTTAATTTTGTTTGTATCTTTCTCCGAAGCTTTTTTTCCCAGTATAAACTGGCACTTCTTTTTATTTACAACCTGACCTGGTTCTAATTCAAAAATTGTAGTAATTCTATAAGGTATATTATAGATCCTTTACTTGTATTTGTGAAAATTATTAAATCATCAACATAGGCCAAACAACCTATTCTCTGAGTGTTTTTAGGTTGTCTAAAAGGTAAAATTTTCCCTTCCGACATTCTTTTATTTAAATTAAGAATAAGCAATTCAAGATATATATCAAATAGTAAGGGGGATAAGGGGTCTCCGTGCCTTTGACTTCTTTTTGGTTTGAATTCTTCACCTATATTTCCATTTAAAATAATTCTAACCCAAACATTCGAAACACATCTATAAATTAAATCTATGCATAATTTTGAGAAACCATATTTTCTCGGTACAAAGCAAAGTACATCCCATTCGACCCTGTCAAATGCTTTGGACAAATCCAGCTTAATAGCTAGATTGTGCCCTCTTGTTTTAGCTGAAATGTCTTTCATCATTTCTGATGCTAACCTAATATTTTCAATCATTAGTCTGTTTTTAACAAAATCTGTTTGTTCTTGGGAGATTATTAATGGCAAAATATTACTTAACATGTTATGAATTATTTTGGCTAAAATCTTATAATTCGCATTACAAAAGCTTATTGGCCGGAAATCCTCACATATCTGTCTGACATCTTTTTTAGGAATAAGAACTATGTATGAGTTTGCCCAGGCTTTAGGGATATCTGCACCGGCAAAAAAGCTGGCAATTGCTAAAACTAGATCATGTTTAATAATGGGCTAATTTAGATGATAAAAATAGTTATTCCAGCCATCTGGTCCCGCTGCACTATCTTTATCAAGCTTAAAACCCGCATTTTTTACCTCTTCCTCCTCTGGTATATTTTACATCATTTGATTCTGATCTTATGTAATGGAAGCCATGATCTCCTGTATTACGGAGTTCCCTTCGTGAGACACATGCACACATAAGTGTGATTTAAAAAAATCCTCAAAGAGAGTTCCAATTAGCTTGTCTTCTTCTATCCATTTTCATTCCGTGTTTTTTAAAGCTTTAATTCTATTTTTCTGACTTTTTATTTTACTCATATTATGAAAAAATTTAGTGTTTCTATCGCTCGTTGTTTTTATACCTCCTCCATGTGTAATTTTAAACTCAATTCAGCTTTAGCCTTATTTAATTCTTGCCTAATTTTATCATCATTATCTTTATCATATTCAATTTCTAATTTTTCTACCTTCTCTTCTGCTTGTTTTATTTTCAGATTTATATTCCCAAAAACTTCCTTATTCCATGATTTTAAATGTTTTTTAAGTCTATTTAACTTGGACATTATAATCTGCATCGGTTTACCCTGTGCTGGCTCTGACGAAGATTCTTTCACCAATTTTTCAAATTCTGGATGCTTTCCCCACATATTTTGAAATTTAAAGCTTCATGTGCTCCTTTTATTATGGTGAATTGTTATAACAAGTGGAGTGTGATCTGAACAGGTTCTGCTTAAATGCCTAAGCGATGTAGACCCATGTGAGGCTGCCCACTTAGCATTACACATTTCCCTATCCAGTCTAGCCCAAATTGTCCTTATGTTACTCCAGTTGTTACACCAGGTATAATTTGAGCCCGTATAAGCAATTTCCATTAAACTGGATTTAGAGATCGCCTCATTAAATTGAGATATTGCTATTGTGTTCGGAGTTTTTCCTCCCTTCTTCTCTATAGAACTTCTAATTACATTAAAATCACCTCCTATTAACCATGGAGTATTTTTTTGATGCTATATCCCGCATTTCCTCGCATAAAACCAACCTAGCTTTTTTATCATTTTTAGCATATTCAACCGATATTATATCTTCTGTATTTTTATTCATTTTAAAGTGTATTATTTGTTCAGTCTTTTAATTTTTCAATGTTTAGATTATTATGCCACATTAACCAGAGTTTACTATTTTAATTAGAAAAAGAGTTTTTAAACCATAATATTCTAATATATTTTATTATTTGATCCTGCTGTGTCATAGGTTCTGCCATAACTACTATGGCAATTTTATATGTTTTAATCAGATTTTTAAGACTATTTTTCGAAGGGTTATTTGCCACCCCTCTAATATTCCAATATATATATCTATCCATTAAAACCTAATTTGGATTGTAATCTAGTTATGCATTTTGAATCATTTTTTTTAACAAAATTCTTCTTCATATTTCTCGCACTCTTGGGAGGAATAGATTGAGATAATACATTATATTTTCCTAGTTTACTGAGTTGCATAGCCATTCTCTTTATGGATTCCATAGATTGAAATTTAGTTAAATTTTCACCAATTTTATCGTAGATTTCTAAATCATCCTTCACTTCTCCTAAATAACTCTTTTTATTAACTTCCTTTATACCTAGTTGAGGACAACTAACCACCTCCGAATCTTCATCCGGAAAGTCTAGGAGATCCTCCTCTATCCATCTATAATCTTGTATTTTTTCCTTTAACACCCTTCTATGTTTATTTTTCCTAGCTTTTTTTTTCTAGCTTTCACTACCTCCCATCTATTTTCCTTGCCTTCTTCATTACTTCCCTCCATACTTAATACCGTATTGCTTCTATCTCCCTCCATTTCTAAACAAAAACTCTCGTTCTCTCTCCTACTCTCCCCATCTTCTTCCCCTAAAACTAGAGGTTTCGGGGCCACTTCCTCCCTTCTTATCCATGTTTCTACCTTCCTTCTTATAGCTTCTCTCCCTTGGACTTTGCCTAGTGGCTCTCTTCCTATTTTACATTCAGATTTATCATGCCCAAGTCTGTTACAGATTAGACAATAAGAGGGCATGTTTTCGGGTATGGCATTTTGCCAAAAGCGAGTATTCTGCCCATTATCTCCCTCTCCTATCCAGATTTCTTTCGGCAGTGGAGTGAGGAGGTTACATTCTACACATACTCGGGCCTTGCTTGGCCGAGTAATTGCCACTGTAGCCTCATCCAGAAGCAATGGTTTGCCAAAACAGGAAGTTATAGCATGGAGTGAATTCGCATTAAACAAGTATATTAGGAGGTTCGGCAAAGAGAACCATACCAGAGCAAGAGGCGCCTCCATCTTAGGACTGAAGTCCGTCCATTTCAGCACTCGCATGAGAAACCCATTAACTTGCCACACACCACGATGCCATAAATGATAATAATCATCCACTGTAAAAAACTGAATAAACATATGTTTCGCGTCGTAGTCGGCAAGTTTAACCCTTCCCGTGAGCTTCAGAGAGGAATAGAATAGCTGTATGTCACTCGGGCGAGGCCTGTCATGAGAGAATTTTCCAATAAGCATGTATTGATTAGGCTCCATGAGCTTCTGTAACTCCTCGGTTGAAAAAACAATAACGGGGTTCCTGTTTTTTGTTCCGAATGAGCGAGAAGGGGGCGCGGGCTCCATTCTTATCAAGGTAAATGACTTGATTTTTAATAATAAGTCATTTTCAACCATTTTGAACTTCAAAGGAGCTAGGTTTGAGCTCAAAAGATGATTTTCTCTCTCTAGAAGAAGGATTTTGTCTTTCTAGATGTTGAGAGCATTTTTTCTCTTTTTTCTCCTTATTCTCCTTATTCTCCATTTTCTCCTTTTTTTATCATAATTCTCCTTATTCTCATTATTCTCCTTATTCTAATTATTCTCCTTTTTCTCCTTATTCTCCTTATTCTCCTTTTTCTTCATTTTTTCCTTATTCTCCTTATTCTCCTTATTTTACTTATGCTCCTTTTTCTCTTTTTTCTCTTATTTCTCTTTTTTCTCTTTTTTCTCATTTTTCTCATTATTCTCCTTTTTCTCATTATTCTCCTTATTCTCCTTTTTCTCATTATTCTCCTTATTTTTCTTTTTCTCCTTATTCTCCTTATTCTCCTTTTTCTTCTTATGCTCTTTTTTCTCCTTATTCTCTTTATTCTCCTTAATTTCCTTTTTTCTTATTCTCCTTTTTCTCCATATTCTGCTTTTCTCATTTTTCTACTTTTTCTACTTATTCTCCTTATTCTACTAATTCTCCTTATTATTTTTTTTCTCCTTATTCTATTTTTTTCTCCTTTTTCTGCGTATTCTCTTTTTTCTCCTTTTTATCCTTTTTCACCTTATTCTCCTTATTCTCATTCTTCTCCATCATCTCATTTTTCTCATTTTTCTCTTTTTCTCCTTTTTCTCCTTTTTCTCCTTTTTCTCCTTATTCTCCTTATTTTCCTTATTCTCCTTATTCTGCTTATTCTTCTTATTATCCTTATTATACTTATTGTCCTTTTTCTCCTTATTCTCCTTATTCTCCATTTTCTCCTAATACTCATTTTCTCCTTATTCTCTTTTTTTCTCCTTTATATCCATATTCTCCTTATTCTCCTTATTCTCCTTATTCTTATTTTCTCCTTATTCTCATTATTCTAGTTATTCTCCTTATTCACCTTATTCACCTTATTCTCATTATTCTCTTTTTTATCTTTTTTTCTCCTTATTCTCCTTATTCTACTTATTCTCCTTATTCTCCTTATTATCCTTATTCTCCTTATTATACTAATTCTCTTTTCTCTTTTTTCTCCTTATTCTCCTTATTATCCTTATTATCCTTATTCTCTTAATCATCCTTATTATCCTTATTCTCTTAATCATCCTTATTATCCTTATTCTCCTAATCATCCTTATTCTCCTTTTTCTCCTAATTCTCCTTTTTATCCTTATTCTCCTTATTCTCCTTATTCTTATTTTCTCCTTATTCTAGTTATTCTCGTTATTCTCCTAATTCTCCATATTCTCATTATTCTCTTTATTCTACTTTTTTTCCTTTTTGTCCTTATTGTTTTTATTCTCCTTTTTCTCCAAATTCTCCTTTTTATCCTTATTCTCCTTATTCTTTTTTTTTCTCTTTATTCTCCTTTTTCTTCTTTTTCTCCTTATTCTCCTTATTCTACTTATTCTCCTTATTCTTCTTATTCTCCTTATTCTCATTATTCTCCTTATTCTCCTTATTTTCATTATTCTCCTTATTCTCCTTAATCTTCTTATTATCTGATTCTCCTTATTCTCCTTATTCTCCTTATTATCCTTATTATCCTTATTCTCCTTTTTCTCCTTTTTCTCCTTTCTCCTTTTTCTCCTTTTTCTCCTTTATCATTTTTCTCCTTTTTCTCATTTTTCTCTTTTTTCTCCTTATTCTCCTTATTCTCCTTATTCTATTTTTTCTCATAATTCTCCTTTTTTACCTTATTCTCCTTATTATCTTATTATTCTTATTCTCCTTATTCTCTTTTTTCTCCTTTTTCTCCTTTTTCTCCTTTTCTCCTTATTCTCCTTATTATCCTTATTCTCATTATTCTCTTTTTTCTCTTTTTTCTAATTTTTTTCCTTTCTCTTTTTTCTCCTAATTCTCCTTATTCTCCTTTTTATTATAATTCTCCTTTTTACCTTATTCTCCTTATTCTACTTATTCTCCTTATTATTTTTTTCTCCCATTTCTCCTTATTCTACTTATTCTCCTAATTCTACTTATTCTCCTTTTTCTCCATATTCTTCTTATTCTATTTTTTCTCTATTTCTTCTTATTCTCCTTATTATCTTTTTTCTCCTTAATCTCATTATTCTCCTTATTCTCTTTTTTCTCCTTTTTCTTCTTTTTCTCCTTATTCTCCTTTTTTATCCTTATTCTCCTTATTCTCCCATTTCTAATTTTTCTCCTTATTCTCCTTATTCTCCAAATTCTCATTATTCTCTTTTTTCTCCTTTTTGTCCTTATTCTCCTTTTTCTCCTTATTGTTCTTATTCTCCCTATTCTATCTATTCTCCTTATTATGTTTTTTCTTCATTTTCTCCATTTTCTCGTTTTTCTCTTTATTCTCCTCATGCTCCTTATTCTCCTTATTATCCTTATTCTCCTTATTCTCCATATTATCCTTATTCGCCTTATTCTCCTTTTTCTCCTTATTCATCTTATTCTCCTTATTCTCCTTATTCTCATTTTTCTCCTTTTTCTCCTTTTCTCCTTTTCTCCTTTTTCTCCTTTTTCTCCTCTCTTTTCTCCTTTTTCTCCTTATTCTCCTTATTCTCCTTTTTCTCATTTTTCTCATTTTCTCCTTTTTCTCCTTATTCTCCTTTTTATCCTTATTCTCCCTATTCTTATTATTCTCATTATTCTCATTATTCTCCTTATTCTCCTTATTCACCTTTTTCTCCGTATTCTCGTTATTCTCCATATTATCATTATTCTCATTTTTCTCCTTATTCTCCTTATTCTCAGTTTTTTATTAATTCTCCTTATTCTCCTTATTCTCTTTATTATCCTTATTCTCCTTATTCTCCATATTCTCCTTATTCTACTATTTCTCCTTATTATCATTATTCTCCTTATTTTCCTTATTCTCATTATTCTCCTTATTCTACTTATTTTCATTATTCTCCTTATTCTCCTTATTCTCCATATTCTCCTTATTCTCCATATTCTCCTTTTTATCCTTATTCTCCTTATTCTACTTATTCCCTTATTCTCCTTATTCTCTCAATTCTTTTTTTTTTCCTTTTTCGCCTTTTTCTACTATTTATCATTTTTCTTCTTATTCTCCTTTTTCTCATTATTCTCCTTTTTTTCTTTTTTCTCCTTATTCTCCTTTTTCTCCTTATTCTCCTTAGTCTCCTTTTTCTAATTATTCTCCATATTCTTTTTTTTTTCTTTTTTCTCCTTTTTCTCCTTATTCTCCTTATTCTCCTTTTTCTCCTTTTTCTCCTTATTCTCCTTTTTATCCTTATTCTCCCTATTCTCATTATTCTCTTTATTTTCATTATTCTCCTTATCCTTATTCTCCTTCTTCTCCTTATTCTCCTTATTCTCCTCATTCTCCTCTTTCTTCTTATTCTTCTTATTATCCTTATTATCCTTATTCTCTTTATTCTCCTTATTCTCCTTATTATCCTTATTCTCCTTATTCTCTTTATTATCCTTATTCTCCTTATTCTCCATATTCTCCTTATTCTACTATTTCTCCTTATTCTACTTATTCTCCTTATTTTCGTTTTTTACCTTTTTCTCCTTATTCTCCTTATTCTCATATTTCTCTTTTTTATCTTTTTTCTCATTATTCTCCTTATTTTCATTTTTCACATTTTTCTCCTTATTCTCCATATTCTCCTTATTCTTCATATTCTCCTTTTTCTTATTTTTCTCATTTTCTCCTCATTCTCATTTTTCTCCTTATTCTCATTATTCTCCTTTTTTTCCTTTTTCTCCTTTTTATCCCGATTCTCCTTATTCTCATTTTTCTCCTTATTCTCCTTTTTTTCCTTATTTTCCATATTCTCCTTATTCTCCTTATTCTCCTTAATCTCCTTAATCTCCTTATTCTCCTTTTTCTCCTTTTTATCCTTATTCTCCTTATTCTCCTTTTTCTCCTTTTTATCCTTTTTCTCCATATTCTCCTTATTCTCCTTATTATCCTTATTCTCCTTTTTTTCCTTATTCTCCTTATTCTCCAATTTCTACTTATTATCATTATTCTCCTTATTCTCCTTATTCTCATTATTCTCCTTCTTGTACTTATTTTCATTATTCCCATTATTCTCCTTTTTATCCTTATTCTCCTTTTTCTCCTTATTCCGCCTTATTCTATTTATTCTCCTCTTTTTTTTTCTAATTTTTCTCCTTTTTATCCTTAATCTCATTATTCTAATTATTCTCCTTTTTCTCCTTATTCTCTTTTTTCTCCTTATTCTCCTTTTTCTCATTATTCTAATTATTCTCCTTATTTTCCTTATTCTCCTTTTCTCCTTATTCTCCTTTTTCTCATTTTTCTCTTTTCTCTTTTTTCTATTTTTCTCCTTTTCTCCTTTTTCTCCTTTTTCTCCTTTTTCTCATTTTTCTCCTTTTTCTCCTTTTTCTCCTTTTTCTCATTTTCTCCTTTTTCTCATTTCTCATATTTCTCCTATTTATCCTTTTTCTCATTTTTCTCCTTTTCCTCATTTTCTCCTTTTTCTCCTTTCTACTATTTCTCCTATTTAGCCTTATTCTCCTTATTCTCATTAATCTCCTTAAACTCCTTATTCTCATTTTTCTCGTTTTTCTCATTATTCTCATTATTCTACTTATTCTCCTTATGCTCCTTATTCTCTTATGCTCTTATTCTCTTTATTGCTCCTTATTCTCCTTATTCTCTTATTATCCTTATTCTCCTTTTATCCTTATTCTCATAATTCTCCTTATTCTCCAATTTCTCCTTATTCTACACATTCTCCTTTCTCCATATTCTCCTTATTCTCCTTATTCTCCTTATTCTCCTTATTTTCCTTATTCTCCTTATTCTCATTATTCTCCTTATTCTGCTATTATCCTTTTCTCCTTATTCTCCATTATCCTTTTTGTCCTTATTATCCTGATTCTCCTTATTCTCCGTATTGTCATTATTCTCCTTATTCGCCTTTTCCTAATCTCCTTATTCTCTTTTTTCTCCATTTTCTTCTTTTCTCCTTATTCTCCTTTTTCTCCTTATTTCCTTATTCTCTTATATCCTTTTTCTCCTTATTCTCTTATTTCATTTATTCTCCTTATTCTCCTTATTATCTTATTATCCTT
>JAREIK010002411.1:159854-199092 GCA_029783825.1 Sapria himalayana | reverse complement strand
GTCTATTCGGCTATCTATTTATCTCTATATATATCTCACTATCTGATTGTCTATCTAACTATCTTTTTATCCATCCATCTATCTGTCTATCTATTTATCGATTCATTTATCTTTCTATATAACTATCTAACCATGTATCTATTTGTCTATCTATCCATCTATATATCCATTTATATATCCATCTATCTATCCACCTATCTATAAGTCTATCTATGTATCTATCAATATTTCTATGTCTTTTGATTTTTCAATCTGTCTATCTATCTTTATATCTAACTTTCTATTTGCATGTCTTTTTGTCTATCTATATGTCTGTCTACCTATCTTTTTATCTATATGACTAAGTTTATCAATTAATCTATATATCCTTATGTAGATCTATCTGTATTTGTTTATATGTAAATCTATCTATCTATCTATTTGTATATATAAATATTTATATATCTGTCTGTATATCTAATTTTTTTTATTTCTACCATTATGTCTATCTATCTATCTATTTATCTTTCTATCTATCTATATGTCTCTCTATCTATATATCTATCTATCTATGTATCTATCTATCTTAATGTCTATCTATTTGTCTATCTGTTTATCTATTAATTTGCTTATCCCTTTTACTAAATGTATGTATATATGTCTACCTCTCTATCTTTCTAATTGTTTTTCTATCTATCTATCTCTCTATTTAACTGTCTAACTATCTGTCTATCTATCTAATTATTTATCGATTTATCTATCTATTTATCCATATATCAATCTATATATCAATCTATCTATCAGTCTATCTATCTGACTTTCTATATATCTATCTATTTATCTATCTATTTATCTATCTAAATATCTATCTTTCTTTCTTTTTATCTATATATATGTCAATCTATTTATTTATATATCTATTTATCTATCTATTTTTCTATCTATCTATATATCTATCTCTCAATATGTCTATCTATCTATCTTATATCTCTACCAATTTGTCTATCTATCTATCTGTTTGTCTGTCTATATAATAATATGTCTATCTATTTGTCTATATATCTATCTATATATTTGTCTATATATCTATCTATTAATCTATATATATATGTTTATATATCAATCTATCTAATAGTTTATATCAATCAATCTATCTATCTATCTTTTAATATATCAATCAATCTTTCTATCAATTTGTGTATCAATATATCTCTCAATCTCTCTATAAATCTTTTTATCTTTCTATATATCTATCAATTTCTCTATCTATCCATTATCTATGTATCTACCTATCTATATTTCAATTTATATAATTATCTATCTATCTATTTATTTATCTATCTATATGTCTATCTATATATTTATCTCTCCATCAATCTATTCATCTATCTATTTGTCAATCTATCCTTCAATATTCCATCTATCTATTCATTTAACTATCTATCTATTAATCTATTTTCCTATCTATATATCTAACTATCTATCTATTTTTCTTAATTTATGTCTATCTATTTTCTATCTATATATCTTTCTATTTGTCTTTCTATCACTCTTTCTATTTGTTTGACTATCTATCTATCTATCTATATATATATATCTATCTACCTGTCTATCTATCTGTCTATTTGTTTATCTGTGTATTTTACTATCAATCAATTTATCTCTACGTCTATCTAACTTTCTATCTATATATCAATCTATATGTTTGTCTATATGTCTATTTATCAGTATGTCTATTTGTCTATATATCTCTTTATCTATATGTCTGTCTATCTTTTTGTCTATTTATCTATCTATCAATCTTTCTATCTTTCTATCTGTCTCTCTGTCTGTTTATATGTTTATCTTTATGTTTATTTATATATCTATCTATATATCTATTTGTCTATTTATTTATCTATCTTTCTATATATCAGTATGTCTATCTATCTATCTATGAGTCTATCTATCTATCTTTCTATCGATATATCTGTCTTTCAATATATCTATCAATTTGTCTAACTATCTATCCATCCATCCATCTATCTTTCTATTGATATATCTATCTATCTTTATATCTATCAATTTGTCTATCTATCTATCTATCATTTTATTTCTCTATTTATCTATCAATTTGCCTGTCTATCAGTCTATCTATCTATATATCTATCTTTAAATCTATATTTCATCTATATGTCTGTCTATCTATCTATCTTTCCGACTATCTATCTATCTATCAATCTATTTATCTATCTATCTATCTTATATCTATTTATTTATCTATCAATATATTTGTCTATCTCTATATCACTCTCTCTATCTATCTTTCAATCTAGATGTCTATTTATTTGTCTATCAATCTATCTATTAATCTTTCTATGTATTTGTCTATCAAATTATCAATCAATGTGACTTTGTATCTTTCTAATAATCTATCTATCTATGTATCAATCTGTCTAACTATATGTCAATCTATCTGTCTATCTATCTGTCAATCTATTTGTCTAGCTATCAATTTATCTATCTATAAATTTATAATATATCAATCTATCTATTTATCTATCTATATCTATCTGTTTATCTATCTTTCTAACTATCTTTCTATCTATCTATCTAATTATATTTCTAACTATCTATCTATCTATCTATTTATCTTTCTATATACCTATTTCTTTTTCTATCTGTCTATCTATATCTTTTTTTCTTTATTTATGTATATATTGATCTATTTATCTATCTAATTATCCTACTATCTATCTATTAATATATATGTCTATCAAATAATCTATCTATCTATTTATCTATCTAATTATCTAACTATCTATCTATATGTCTAACTATCAAAATATCTTTCTATCTATTTTTTAGTTTATCTATATATCTATCTATATGTCTTTCTATCTATCCATCTATCTGTTTATCTATCTGTCTATCTATATGTCTATCTATATGACTATATATCTATCTTATCTATCTTTGTATCAATTTATCTATCAATTTGTCTAACTATCTATCAATCTATCTATATATCATCTATCGATCTAGCTTAATATTTTTGTGTCTATTTTTCTATCTATCGATCTAACTAACTATCTGACTATTTTTATATCTATCTATTTGTCCATCTATCTATCTTTCTGTCTTCCATTTATCTATATATATGTCTTTTTATTTTCCTATCTATCCTCTATATATTTATCAATCTATTTGTCTATCTATATGTCTTTCTTTATATATATCTATCTGTCTATCAATCTGTCTATTTATCTATCTATCAATATTTATATCTTTCTAGTGATCTATCTATATATGTGTCTATCTATTTGTCTAACAATGTATCTAGCAATCTATATATCTATCTTCTATCTATATGTTAATTTATCTTTTTAACAATTAGTATACCTATCTAATAATCTATTGTTTATCTATTTATGTCTCTCTTTCTATCTATCTATTTGTCTATCTATCTATTAATATATCTATCTAACTATCTATCAATCAATTTTCTATCTATCTTTCTAACTATTTATCTATTTATATGTCTATTTATCTATCTATATGTAGATGTATCTATTTATCTATCTATCTATCTAATTATCTATCATCTTTTTTGTGTATCTTTATGTCTATCTATGTGTCTATCTATCTTTATATTTTTCTATATTTATTTATTTATTTGTTTATTTGTTTATTTGTTTATTGGTTTATTTGTTTATTTATATTTATATGTTTATTTATCTATCTATCTATCTAACTGTTTGTCTATCTAACTTTTTATTTATCTCTCCATCTATATATCTATCTATCTGTTTATTTGTCTATCTATTTGTTTATATATCTATCTACATATTTGTCTATCTATGTATATACCTATTTGTCTATCTATGTATATACATATTTGTCTATATATTTGTCTATCAATCTCACTATCTATCAATATATATATATATATATATATATATATCTATCTATATTTTATTTATCTATCTATCTCTATATCTTCTAACTATATATATGTCTATCTATCTGTCTATCTATTTGTATATCTATATATATATCTATATATTTGTTTATCTATATGTTTATCTCTCTATCAATCATTCTATCTATCTGTCAATATATATATCTATCAATCAATCTATCTGTCTATGTATCTATTTATCTATGTATCTATCTATCTGCCTATCTTTTTAATTATTTGTCTATTTATTTGTTTATCTAACTATTAATCTCTCTATATTTTTGTCTATCTCACTACAAGAAAAATCCCAAATAGCTAGGAAAATTCCCTAGCTAAATGAGGGTTGTCCATTGCTAAACTGGGATATAGCGATTGATTCACGACAGAAGCTTTCCCAATCTTAAGTGCTCGTTGCTAAAAATTAGTGAGGGAAAGGGTCCCTAGCTATAATTTTAGCGATGGAAACATCCTTAGCTAAATTATTAATTTTTCTAGCTAAATTAGCAAGGAAAAATTTCCTAGCTATTTTTATTCCAAAACTATTTTCTGAAAATTTTTTTATTTTTCAAAATATTTAATTAACTAATTTAATATTTTATATTAAATTGAATTAAAACTGAAACTATAAACTATAATTTATAATTAACACAAAATAAAATCATTTAATTAATTATTCAAATTCAATAATTTACATAATTCAAACAAAAACATAGTAAAATTGTATTCCATTTTATTCATCAATGTATCTACCGACAATGCATATAATATAATCTATCCATGCATTGACGTTACTTTCTTTCTCTCTACTCCTCAGATCACCATCTTTCTGCTACGACAAAGCTGTCCAAGTCATGGTTCATCATGTCAAGTGAAAAATCCCTTCACTTATATAAGCTTCGTATGGGGAACAATGCGGTACCATAACTGTATGAAATTTAAACTAGCCAATAATATCTAAATAAATAAATAATAAAAGTTATGTTTTGATAAATATATAATACTGCAGTACATATGTACATATGTACTGTAGTGTATATGTACATATACACTAGCATTTCACTCGTTACATATATTACTACAGTATATCTACATATATAATAAAGTATTATATGTATATATGTACTAAGTACATATATACTCGGTATATACATACATTTAATACTACAGTATTATATGTACATATAATACTATAGAATTATATGTACATATACTATAGTATATACGTACGTATATATCGAGTATATAGTATGTATATACTAAGTATATAATACGTATATACCGAGTATATAGTTTGTATATACCAAGTATATATGTACATATATACCTAGCATATACGTACGTATATATCGAGTATATATGTATGTATATACTGAGTATATATGCACGTATATACTGAGTTTATATGCATGTATATACTGAGTTTATATGCACGTATATATTGAGTTTATATGCACGTATATACTGAGTATATATGTACATATAATATTGTAGTATTTAATGTACATATACTATAGTATATACGTACATATATACTACAGTATATGTGCGTATATACTGAGTTTATAGTATATATATGGACTATATATGTACGTATATACCCAGTTTATAGTACGTATATATAGAGTATATACGTACATATATACCAAGTATATATGTGCATATATACCAAATATATATGTACATATATATAGAGTATATATGCACATATATACTGAGTTTATATGCAAGCATATACTGAGTATATCTATATGTATATACTGCATATATATGTACATATAATTCAACAGTATATATGTACTTGATATATACATACATATTTACTCAGTATAAGGGTACATATATACTCGGTATATAAGTACATTTATACTATAGTATTATATGTACATATATATAATCACATAGCCTTAGATGACACAAAACTGCAACAAATTAGTATTATAACATTTATACATCACAAAATGGCACAATATTTCACTATCAATATAAATAAAAAATACAAAGATTATTTAAATTTTGAAAAATATCTCTAAAAACTCTTAGAGAAAATCCTGGAAGACGAGCCACGAGCCAGGCTTGGGGCATCAAAGTTCACATATTGCCTCCCCGCAACCAAAACTCTTTCCCAGTCCCTAGACTTATAAGGGGGTTGCTCTTCCCCGGCATTATTGAGCTGACAAGCTAACAAAAGAGCTGGCAGATGAAATAGAGACTAATCATCTGTAGTAGTAGCCCTGAACAAATCAATACTAAACTTTAACAAAGAAAAAATGGAGCACTCCACCATGCTAATGTGCAACACAAATTAATGAAAAAATTATTTGAATAATAATTTTGAATAACTGTAATCTAAGCAACACTTATCTTACATAAAACAAAAACATAACAAAATTTTATTACATCTTATTGATCAATGTATTTATTGATAGTGAATAAGGTATAATCCATCCGTGCATTAACGTTGCTTTCTATTCCTCAGCCCCTCTGATCACCATCTTTCTGCTGTGACAAAGTTGTCCAAGTCGCGGTGCATCATGTCTAGTAAAAAATCCCTCACTTATACAAACTTCGTATGGAGAACAATGAGGTACCATATCTGTACGAAATTTAAACTAGTGAATAAAATCAAAAAAAAACAAATAAAAAAAGTTATGGTTTGATAAATATATAATACTGCAGTATATATGTACATATATACTATAGTGTATATGTATATATATTACGATAGTATTAAATATACATATATACTGAGTACATATATGCTCCATATATATGTACATATAATACTACAGTAGTATATGTACAAATATATAGTAATATATGTGCGTATATATGTACATATATACAGCATTTACTACTGCTGCTGCTGCCACCGTCACTGCTATTGTCGTCACTGCCGCCACTGCTGCTGCTATTGCTGCCACCGCCACTGCTGCTACCATAGCCACCACTGCTGCTGCCATCGCCACCACTGCTGCTGCCATCGCCACCACTACTGCTGCCGTTGCCACCACCCCTGCTACTGCTGCTCCTACTATAGGTATTGTCGTTGCTACTGCCACTGCTACAGCTGCATGCTGCTACTGCCGCTGCTGCCGCTGCCCCTTCTACTGCTGTCGTTGCTGCTACTGCCACCGCTACTGGTGCCACTACTGCTCCTACTACTCTTGTTGCTGCCGTTGTTGCCACTGCTGCTCCTGCTACCATTGATAATAAAATTGGGGTGGGCGATGATGCTCGACTGATGAACTTCCCTGTCAATCACTCATTATGAGATTGAGCTAGTTTTTGGCAAGGCGGCGAGCTGCTTCTCCCTAAAGAGGACCCGATCCTTTTGGCAAAACATTGTTTATTAATAATAAATATAACATATTGAATATTATGAGGTGCATATTTTATTTTGTAAATAATTTTATTTTTAAAGTTTAATCTTTGTAAATTGAATCTACATCACATATATATTTTAGAAATTTTTTATAATATTTATTACATAACTATATTGTTATTTGTTTTGAAATTTACAACATGAATTTTAACAAATGAATATTTTTTTTAGAAATCAATTTTAGTTAAATGATATTAAGTGAAACAAAAATACAAACCCTAACCATATTAAATCATAATGATTTATACAAACATATAAAAATACAATAAAAATACATTTAAGGTTGAAATAATTAAATTTAAGTTCCTAAAATATATGGGAAAATGATAAAGATTTATACAATATACAAAAAAATATGTATGAATGTGATGTATGATATGAATTGATAATAAGTTTCTGAAGCATGTAGGTATACATGTTTTAGATGTTGCTATATATAGTTTTTCATGTAATTATATATATTTAGACATATGGCTATGTATAGGTATTGATGTATATACATAAATTTTTATATAGTAATATGCTGATATACATATTGTTAAATACATTTATATATAGTTATATGTGTGTGTGTGTGTGTGTGTGTGTGTGTATTAAATATATGTTGTCATATTTATATATAATTATGTTTGTGTATACTATTTTTATAGTTATAAATATAGTAAAAATACACTTATATATTTATGTGCTATTACTCTTGGGTTCATCATATTTACATAATTTATTATTTAAATATTAAATATGTTGTTAAATACACACTGCTCACCACAAACACCAACACCCATTTTGTGATTAACATCGAAAATCACAAGACTATAGAGTGGAAAAAACATGGAAATCAAGTCAGCATACCTACTGTGCAACATCAACATCCACACAATGAGAATGCATTATATCACACATGCATGAAGTATGTATATGTATCAGTTTATAAATGCAATCCAAGCTTACCATGGTGATTAATGAAGAAGAATTTTGAAATAAAAATAAAAGAATCAAAATATACACTCTTGCATTAAGATTATCGATGAAGAATTAGGGTAGAAAACATACCTCAAATCAATAAGAAATCTTCGCTTACTCTTCGATTAGGTTTTGATGCATCAGTGTCGAGAGATAGAGGTGGACTACGAATGACTTAGGTGCTTGTTAGAGTTGTCTCTTGAGTCTCGACAATAAGTGACTAAAATTACCAAAATATATTAAATTTTTCATTATAAAAACATTTAATAAACAATAAATATATAAAATACATAAAGGCTCATTTTTTATTTATTATCAAAATATTTTCGAAAAAATTCATGTGTGTAGCGAGGTACGCATGAAAAACAAACACCTTACAATTTTTTATTATAAAATTAATTAAAAACTAAATATATAAATAATTTCAAAAATTATATGGTTAGCCTTATAACAAAAATAAAATTAAATAGCTAGAAAATATACAAACTTAATATAATAAGACATACATGAAAAGATGATTTATCTTATAGCCACTCTCCTAAGAGTTATAAAATACTTTTTATGTTAAAAGATATATAAATATATATATTTTATGGGTATAAATTTTTAAGAATTCATATTAATTTTATAAAAATAATATGAAATTTTTTTAAAGGCATAAAATTTCATATTATTTGATATCATTTATAATTTTTAAAATTCTAAAAATTACTTAAATTTAGAAGATAATTAAAAAAAGTTATATTTATTATTTTAATAAAGAATGAATATTAAAAGCTAATAGTATAAATATTACTCAATTTTTTAATTCTTATAAATTTGAGTAGGAGAAAATATCTATGTATTTATTTTTAAATATTAATTCATTTTCTTTTAAATTTAATGAAAAACTTTAAAATTTTAATATAATTCAAGATTTTTAAATTTTGTATTACTTATTTTTTTAAAAGTTTTCTATAATCATAAAATGTTTTTATACTTATAATAATATTAATATTTATTAGTTTATTCGTCAATTCAAATATTTTGAAAATATTTTCTATTTAATCATACAATGAATTATTTTACCTTTATATTAGGAGACATTTTAATGTATGTTCATTTAATTTTTAAAATATCTTTAAAAATTATTATAATTATAAAATTAATTATTTAATGTTACTTTAATACAAATTTTTAAATTTCTTATTTAAAAATTTTAGAAAAATTTTTTGAATAACTTTTTTAAAAATTTATAATCATAAATTTTATTATTTTTGTCATTATTAATATAATTTTTTTGTATTTTTATATTTTTTAAATTATTTATTTATAATATCCTTTTTTTATAATTTTACGAGGAGAATGTGTCTTTCAAAGCTCCCCCATCTATAGATCATAACATACATTTAATAAACAAAATTAAATAAAATATTAAAACAAATAATAAATTAAAAAAAATAAATAATTAAAGATAGGCTAGAAAAATTCTGTCGCTAAATCCATCGCTATATTCAGGATCTAATTAGTAGGAAATTTTCATCGCTAAATCCGTCGCTATATTCTAGATTGTATTAGCTAGAGAACTTACGTCGCTATATCAGTCACTATTTTCTAGATGAAATTAGATAGGGAAATTCCGTCACTAAAATAGTCGCTATATTTCGGATGAAATTAGCTAGGGAATTTCAGTAACTAAATCCGTCTATATATTCTGGTTGTAATTAGCTAGAAAAATTCCTTCACTAAATGTGTCACTAAATTTTATGCTTTTCTTTGTACAGAATTCACATAACTATTTCGTCGCTAATCCATCGTAGTTTAGCTTGGGATTGTTCCCTGGATAAATTTCCCTAGCTAAATTTCACTAGCTTAATGAACATTTTCTTGTAGTGACTATTTTTCTATCTATCTATCTATGTGTTAATCTATATATTTATTTATATATTTATCTATCTAACAAACTAACAATCTATTTATCTATCTATTTATTTATATATCTATATGTATATCTATCTATTTATATATGTATCAATCAATTTGTGTATCAATTTTTCTATCTATCTATATATATATATATATTTGTCAATCTATCTATATATTATTCTATTTAATTATTTGACTATCTATAAGTCTATGTATCTATCAATATATCATCTATTAATCTATTTATCTATCTATCTGTTTATATATATATCTATTAAATAATCTATCTGTCTGTCTATCTATCTATCTATATATATATATCTAACTATCTATCTATCAATTTATTTGTCTATCTACATGTCGATCAATCAAAATATCATTCTATCTATATTTTAGTTTATCTATATATCTACCATTTTGTCTATCTATCTATCTATCTATCTATCTATATATCTATCATTCTATCTATCTATCTGTCTATCTATCTATATATCTATCTATCTATCTAACAATATAATTATCTTTCTAAATAACTATCTATCTATTTATATATATATATATATAACTATTTGTATATCTATCTGTCTTTCTATATCTCTGTTTATTTATTTATGTATCTACCTATCTATTTATCTATCTGTCTCTCTGACTATATATCTGTCTTATCTATCTATATATCAATCTATCAATCTATTTGTCTATCTATCTTTCAATCTATCTATTATATCATTTATCGATCTATCTATATATTTTTTTTTATTTATCTGTGTATCCATTTGACTATCTATCTGTCTATTTTTATGTCTATTTATCTATCCAACTATCTATCTAACTATCTGTCTTCCAATCTATTTATTTTTTTATCTATTATCTATATATTTATCTATGTATTTGTCTTTCATTATGTATATTTATCAATATTTCTATTTATCTAACTAGCGATCTATCTATATATGTGTCTATATATTTGTCTAACTATGTATCTAGCAATTTATATATCTATCATCTATCTATATTTCACTCTTTTATCTAAAAATTAGTATACCTATCTGTCAATCTATCTATCAATCTATCTTTCTATCTATTTGTCTCTCTTTATATCTATCTATTTGTATATCTATCTATTAATATATCTATATAACTATCTATCTATCGATCTCTCAATCAGTATTACAATCTATTTTCTATCTTTCTAACTATTTATCTATTTATATGTCTATTTGTCTATCTATCAATTTGTCTATCAATTTGACTATCAATTTGGCTATCATTCTATCAAGCAATCTATATATCGATCTATCTAACTATTTATATATCATCTATCTGTCTATCTTTATGTCTATCTATCTCTATATTCATCTATATATTTACCTATCTATCTTTTTTGTCTATCTATATGTCAATCCATTTTTCAATCTATCTATCTATATATTTATCTATCTATATGTTTATCTATCTATCTATCTTTCTATCTATCAGTTGATCTTTTTATGTATCAATCAATCATTATATCTACCTATCTATCTATTTATCTATTTATCTATCAATCAACCTATCTATTTAATTATTTATCTATCTATTTATTTATCTAATTATCTATCTCTCTATATTTTTATGTATTTATTTGTCTATCTATATGTCTATCTATCTATATATTTGTCTTTATATTTATCTATCTAACTATCAATCTGTTTATCTATCTATCTATCTATTTATTTGTCAATCTATATGTATAATCATCTATCTATATACCTGTTAATCTATTTGTATATCTATATGTCTATATATCAATATATCTATTTGTCTATCTATCTATATATCTATCTATCTATATATTTGTCTAAATATATGTCTAGCTAGCTAGCTATCTATCTATCTATATATCAAACTATCTATCTATTTATAATTATGTCTATCTATTTATCTATCAATATGTATATCTATTTCAGTATATATTTGTCTATATATCTGTCCATTTATCTATCTATCTATCTATCTGCTATATATATCTATATCTATCTATTTATCTAATTATTTGACTATCTATTTGTCTATCTTTCTATCATTATGAATACCTATCTATGTATCTATCTTCGATCTATCTGTCTATTAATCTATCTATCTAGCTATTTATCTATCTCTCTATTTAGTTGTCTATCTATTTATATATTTGTCAATCTATATGTATATAATTCTATCTATCTGTTTATCTATTTATCTATTTATCTATCTATCTGTCTCAATATATATCTATATATTTGTTTATCTATTTGTAATCTATCCATCATCCATCTATATGTCTATCTATTTGTGTGTGTGTTTATATATATATATATATTTCTAGCTATTTGTTTATCTATATGTCTATCTAACTATCTATATATTTGTCTTTAAATCTATAAATCTATAAATCTATCTATCTATCTGTCTATGAATCTATCTATCAATCTGTTTATCTTTTTGGCTATCTATTTGTCTATCTATCTATCCATTAGTTTATCTATTTGTCTATTAATTTGTCAATCATTCAATCTATTTATCTTTCAATTTGTGTACTAATCTATCTATTAATTTATTTATAAATATATTTATCAAACTAATTATGAATATGTCTATCAATTTGATTATCTATCTATTTGTCTATTTTTCTTTCTATCTATTTATCTTTTTATCTATCTATCTATCCATATATTTCTCTATCTATTCATATATCTTTCTATCTTTATATCTATCTATCTATTTATTTATCTAACTATGTATCTATATTTTGATCTATCTATATATGTGTCTATCAATCTTTCTAATTATCTATCTATCTTTCTGACTATCTATCTATCTATCCAACTATTTGTCTATCTATCAGTCTATCTATCTTTCTATCTATCTATCTATCTATTTGTTTATTTATATTTTAATATATCTATAAAACTACATTTCAATTGATATGTCTATCAAACTATCTATCTTTATTTCGATTATATATATCTATAGCTATCAATCTATCTATTTATATTTCTATTTGTCTATCTATCTATTTGTATATCTATATATCTATATATAAATTTATCTTTATTTCTATCTATCTATCTAAATGTATATCTATATGTATTTCTATCTATTTATGAATTTCTATATCTATATGTCAATCTATTTTCTTTCTATGTGACAATCAATCAATCTATCTATTTTCTTTCTATTAGTATATATATCTATCTATCTATGTGACTTTATTTCTGTCTATCTATCTATATATTTAATTGTCTTTTAATTTTTCTATCCATCTATTGATAAATCTATCAATCTATTTGTTTATATTTCTGTCTATGTATGTGTCTACAAATTTACCTATCTATCTATATATCTATTTGTCTATATATCTATTTATCTCTCTATATATTTGACTTTTTATATGTCTATCTATCTTTCTATCTATATAAATATTTATCTATATAATTATATATCTATCAATCTATTTTTCTGTCAAATTATCTATCTATGTATCTATATATCTATCTATATATCTATCTATTGATGTCCCTATCTATATATCTATATATCTTTATATCTATCTCTATATCTATTTTTCTATCTCTCTATCTATCTATCTATCTGTATATCTATATTTCATTTTATCTATCTATCTATTTATCTATCAATCTATTTATCTATCTATTTATTTAATTATATATCTATCTATCTATTTTTTATCTATCTATGTTTCTATCTATATGTCCATCTATTTGCTGATCTATATCTATATTTATCTATCTATCCATTTGTCTATATATCTATCTATCTATTTGTATATCCATCTATCTATAAAATTGTCTATCTATCTGTCTAACTATCTATCTATCTGCCTATCTATCTATAAATCTATAAATCAATCAATCAATATATCTCTCTATCTATATATGTCTGTTTATCTATCTATTTATTTATATATCTATCTATCTTTCCATCTATTTGTCTATTAATATGTCAATCTGTATGTTTATCTATCTATATATCTATATATATATATATCTAACTATCATATATCTGTCTACATGTTTGTCTATCAATCTATATATTTATTTATCTATCTATTTATATATTTGTCTATCTATCTTTCGTTAAATCTATCTATCAATCATTTTATCTATCATTCTATCTATCAATTTTTTTTTCAATTTGTATATCAATCAATCAATCAATCTAATTATCAATATGTCTATCAATCTATCTATCAATCAATCTATTTATTTATCTATTTATCTATCTATATATATGTCTATCTATGCATCTATATATTTTCCTATCTATTGATCTATCTATATATCTTTATATATTTTTATATATCTATCTATCTATCAATCTATCTATATATGTGTTTATTTATTTGCTAAGTATCTCTCTTTCCAACTATCTATCAGTCAATCTATTTGTCTAAGTATCTAGCTAAATAGTTTTTTATCTATCTGTTTATCTGTCTATATATCTATTTATCTATCATTCTATTTGTCTATCTTTGAATTTATCTATTTATGTATCCTTATATCTATCAAATTATCTATCTATCTATTAAACTACTTATCTGTCAATCTACATATCTATATGTCATTTATCTGTCTATCTATCTATCTAACTATCTATCAGTCTATTTATTTATATATCTATCTATCTATCTGCCTATCTATTTTTTATATATCTGTATATCATTCTATCTATCTTTTTGTCTTTCTATCTTTCTATTTGTATGTCTATTTATATGTCATTATATATCTCTATATATCTGTCTATATATCTAACAATTTATTTATCTATTTATTTATTTATTTATCTATCTATCTGTCTATCTATCTATCTATCTATCTATCTTTTTATCTTTCTATCTATTTGTCTATCTATCTGTCTAACTACCTATCTTTTGATATGCCTATATATCTGTCTATTAAACTATCTATCTATCAATCTATTTATCTATCTATATATGTTTTTACCTGCCTATCTATCTATATATTTATCTATTTATCTATCCATTTGTCTATCTATTTCTCTATCTATTATTTGTTTATCTAATTGACTATCTTTTAATTTAACTATTTATCAATATTTTTTCTATCTAATTTTTTATTGATTTGTAATATATATATTGATCTATATGTCTACTATCTAAATATCTAAATGTCTATCTATTTTTTTATGTATCAATCAATCTATCTATCTATCTATCTGTCAAACTATCACTTTATTAGTCTATATATCTATCTATCTATCTATCTATCGAACTATCTTTTTATCCATATGTTTGTCTTTATTTCTATCTATCTATTTGTCTATCAATTTGCCTATTTTGCTGTCTAACTAACTAACTATCTATTTCTTTTTATAGCTATCTAACTATTTGTCTATCTATTTCTCTAACTATCTATTTGTCTATTTATGTGGCTATGTATTTGTCTATCTATCTATCCATCTATCTATCTATCTAACAATCATTCAATCAATCTATCTATTTATCTATCTTTAATTCTATATATCTATCTATCTATCTATTAATCAATCATTCTATCTCTCTATCAATATGTTTATCAATCTATATATCAATCTAACTATCAATCTATATATCTATCTTTCTATCAATTCATCTATATATCTCTCTATTTATCTATCAATATTTCTATCAATTTATCTGTTAGTCTATTTATTTTTATCTCTATTTTTATATCATCCTTTCTATCTTTTTATCTGTCTATCTATCTATTTGTCTGTCTATCTATCTATCTATCTATCTGTCTGTCTATCTATTTATCTATATATCTATCGTCTATCTATCTATATGTCAATCTATTTGTCTATATATATATATATATATATCTGTCTGTCTATGTATCTATTTATATATTTGTCCATCTAGATGTCTATTTAACTATCTATCTATCTATCTATATATCTATTTGTCTATCTATCTATCTATCTATCTATCTATCTATTTGTCTATCTTTTTGTCGATCTATCTCTTTATCTATCTATTTGTCAATCTATATGTCGATCTATTTGTATATCATTCTATCTATCTATCTATCTGTCTATCTGTCTATCTGTCTATCTATCTATCTATCTGTCTATCTATCAGTTTATCTATCTATCTATCTGTTTGTCTGTCTATCAATCTATCTATATATATCTCTCTCTCTATATCTCTCTATCTATCTAATTATATATTTATTTATCTATCTATCTATCTATCTATCTTTCCATCTATCTATCAATCCATATGTCTATCTATCAATTTATATATTTATCTATCTAGATGTCTATTTAACTATTTGTCTATCTATTTCACAATAAAACAATCTCTCTATGTATCTATTTATCTATCGATCTATCAATATGTCTATATTTTTGTCAATATATATATCTATTTCTCAATCTATATGTCGATCTTTCTGTATATCATTCAATCAATCTATTTGTCTATCTATCTGTCTATCTATCTATCTATTTGTGTATCTAGATCTCTATCTATATACCTATCTCTCTATCAATTAATCAATCAATTTGTCTGTCTATCTATCTATTTATCTATCTATATGTCTAACTTTTTGTTTATCTATCTATCTATCTATATATGTCTATTTATCTATCTAAATATATGTCTGTCTGCCTATCTATCTATCTATCTAAATATATGTCTCTGCCTATATATCTATATATCTATATATTTGTCTATCAATCTGTCTATTAATCTATCTATTAATCTATTTATCAATCTATCTATCTATTTGTCTATCTCTCTATCTATCTCATTATATATTTGTATATCTGTCTATCTATCTATTTATCTATCTATTTATGTATCTATCTGTCTATCTATCTATCTATTTTTCTATTTGTCTATTTCTCTATTTGTCTAACTAACTAACTATCTATCTATCTATGTATTTATCTATCTATCTATTAATCTATCCTTCAATCTATCTATCTATATTTCTTTCTTTCAATCTTTCTATTTATCTATCAATTTATATGTGTGTTTGTTGATCAGTCTATCTCTATATCAATCTATTATTTTTTCCATATGTCTATCTATGTGATTGTCTATATATCTAATAATCAATATATCTAAGTATCTATCTATTTATTTGCCTGTCTGTATATCTATTTATCTATCTCTCTATCATGTTGTCTATCTATATGTCTATCCATCTATCTATCTCCCTCTCTTTTAGTCTATGTATCTATCAATCTATATGTCTATCTAAATGTTTATCTATCTATCTATCTATTTTTTTGTCTATCTATCTATTTATCTACATGACTATCTGTCTGTCTATCTTTCTATCTTTTTGTTTATCGATTTGTCTAATAATATATCTATCTATCTAACTATATATCTATTTATTTGTCTATTTATCTATTTATCTATTTGTCTATCAATGTATCTATATATCTATCTATCTATTTATCTTTGTATTTATCTATCTGTCTATCTATCTGTCTAACTATTTATATATCTATCTATTTATCATTCTGTCTAACTATCTGTCTATCTATATTTCTATCTATATAATTATCTATCTATCTATATGTCTATATATATGTCTATTTATCTATCAATCATTCTATTTATCTATCTGTATATCTGTCCATCTAACTATCTATCAGTATATATTTCTATCTATTTATCTAACTATATGTCTATCTATCTTTATATCTATCTGTCTATATATCTTTCAATCTTACTATCTATCTAACTATCTATCAGTCTATTTGTCTATCTATCTATTTTTCTATATATATATATATCTATCTATCTATCTATCTATTTATTTGTTTATTTGTCAATATGTTCGTTTGTCTGTATGTCTGTATATCTTTCTATAATTCTATATGTCTATATTTCTATCTATAATTTTATCTATCTATTTTTTATCTATCTCGCAATCTTTATATCTTTCTATTTGTCTATCTATATGGCTATCTATTTCTTTATCAATTTGTCTCTATAGCTTTTTGTCTATTTATCATCTATCTATCTATCTTTATATCAAATTGTCTATTTATCTATCTATCAATATGTCTATCAATCTCTCTATTAATCTATCTATCTATCCATTACTACAAGAAAATGTTCATTTAGCTAGGGAATTTTAGCTAGGGATCAATCCCTAGATAAATTGCGAGGGATTTTCTAGGGAATAGCAAGTAATTTATGATTTTTCATTGAATTATAATTTTCAACGGATTAACGATAGATTTGCTACCTAATATTTTTCGTAAATTTAGCTCATGAAAAGTGGGGAATTTAGCATCGAATTAGAGATGCAATATTTTCGTAAATTCTGCTCAAGAAAAACGGGTAATATAGCAATGGATAAGCGACAAAATATTTGCTTAAATTTCACTCAAAAAAGTAGGGAATTTAGCAACGGATTTAGCGATGGAATTTCTCTAGCTAATAAAATCCTAAATAGTGCGATGGATTTAATGATGGAATTTACCTAGCTAACAAAATCTCGAATTTAGCGATGAATTTAGCGATGGAATTTTCCTCGCTAATTACATCCGAAACATAGAGATAGATTCCAGTGACGGAATTCTCTAGCTAATTATATCCAAAATATAGCGATGGATTTTAGTGATTAATTTAAGTGACACAATTTCTCTAGCTAATTACATCTCGAAATATAGCTACGGATTCAGCGATGGAATTCTCTATCTAATTACATACTAAATATATCAATGGATTTTAGTGACAGAACTTCCCTAGCCAATTACTTCTTAAATATAGTGATGGACTTTAGTGACATTATTTCTCTAGCTAATTAAATTCAGAATATATTGATAGATTTAGCGACAAAACTTTCCTAGCTTATTAAATCCAGAATATAGCAATGGATTTAGTGACTGAACTTTCCTAGCTACTTAAATCCCAAATATAGCGACGGATTTAGCAATGACATTTCCCTAGCCAATCTTAAATAATTAAATTTTTTTTAATTTATTATTAGTTTTAATATTTTATTTAATTTTATTTATTAATTGTATGTTAATGGTCTATAAATGAGTGATCCCTGAAAGACACATTCTCCTCATAAACTTATAAAAAAGGATATTATAAATAAATAATTTAAAAAATATAAAAATACAAAAAAAAATTATATTAATAAAGACTAAAATAACTATTTTTATGATGTATTAATTTTTTAAAAAATTATACAAAAAATTTGTTTAAAATTTTTAATTAAAAACATAAAAATTTATATTAAAGTAAGATCAAATAATTAATTCAATAATTATAATAATTTTTAAAGATATTTTAAAAAATAAATTAACATACATTATAATTTCTACTAATATAAATGATAATTAATATTTTGATTGATTAAATAGAAAATATTTTCAAAAATATTTGAATTGATGAATAAACTAGTAAAAATTAATATTATTATAAGTATAAAAAATTATATGGTTATAAGAAACATTTAAAAAAATAATAACTATAAAATTTAAAAATCTTGAATTAAAATAAAAATTTAATTTTTTTAGTAACTTTAAAAGAAAATAAATTGATATTTATAAATTAATACATAGATGTTTTCCCCTACTAAAATTTATAAAAATTAAATAATTGAGTAATATTTTTACTATTAGCTTTTAATATTCACTCTTTATTAAAATAATAAATATAATTTTTTTAATTATCTTCTCACTTTAAGTGAATTTTAGAATTTTAAAATTTATAAATGATATCAAATAATAAAAAAATTTATGCCTTTAAAATTATTTCATATTATCTTCATAAAAATTAATAAGAATTCTTATAATTTTATAACCATAAATTATATATATTTATATATTTTTTAACATAATGAGTATTTAATAATTCTTAGGAGAGTGACTATATGACATATTATTTTTTCATGTATTTCTTATTATATGAAGTTTGTAATTTTTGTTGCTATTTATTTTTTTTGTGATAAGGCTAAATATTTATTTTTTGAAATTGTTTATATATTTAGTGTTTAGTTAATTTTATAATTAAAAATTATAAGGTATTTGTTTTTCATGTGCACCTTGCTACACGCACATGAATTTTGTTGAAATTAATTTGATAATAAATAAGCAAAATGAGTATTTTTGTATTTTTTATTTTTATTGTTTATTTAATGTTTTTATAATGGAAAACATTTTGGTAATTTTAATAATTTTGGTAATTTTAGTAATTTTTTTTTCGGCTAAACATTTGTTGTTGAGACTCGAGAGACAACACCTAAGTCTACTACAGTCCGCCTCTATCTCTCGAAACTGATTTATCAAACCCTAATCAAAGAGTAAGTGAGTATTTATTGTTGATTTGAGGTATATTTTATACCCTAATTCTTCATCTATTATCTTAATGCAAGTGTGTGTGTTTTGATTTTGTCTTTTTTTTCCAAAATTCTTTTTCTTTTATCACCACGGTATGCTTGGATTGCTTATATAAACTTATTCATATACATACTTCATTCATTTGTAATATAATGTGTTCTCATTGCGTGGATGTTGATGGTGCACATTAGGTATGCCAACTTGATATCTACATCAATATACATAACTATATATAAAAAGTATCCATAAACATCAATATACATGTGTGATATAATTCGAATTTCTTATATAAGTGTATTTCACAATAACTATAACTATAAAAACTGTATACATAAACATAACTATATATAAATATACCAACATATATTTAATATACATACATACATATACATACATACATACATACATATTTATATATGTCTATATCTATATATCTATCATAATTCTATATATGATACATTTAATATACATGTCATGTATTTCAAATATAATTAGTATTATACAGCTAATTTTATATACATATTTTACACAAATAAATGTATTCTGACTTTATGATAGGCTTTTAATAATGCATATTTGAAATTTGTAAGTCATTATTATGAAAAACACATTTAATAAAAATATATATTATTCCATAATGTCGTGCCTACCCGATAAGTATAATTACATTAATATCTGTAAACTATATTTTATACATGGCTTTAAGTATAGAGAAAAACACACTTATAAAAATGTAAGAGTCTATTTAATATTTGTAAATTTAAAGTATAGTCACGTTAATATCTGTTAATGTCAAATTAATATATGTAAACATTTATTGACTAGTTTTCAATTACTTCAAATAAAATGTAATAGGCTTTATGTATACTGATACTAGTTTACAAGACATTTAAATACATGTATATATTTGACTATACTTTAATTACTATGTTTAATTAAATGCCACATAGGCTCCCATATAAATACCCTAGCTTTGACTATCAATATGATTCGTATTGGTTTAAAATATATAAGATATCCAGCTCATCTGACATACATACATACATATATATATATATATATATATATATATATTTCTATCTATCTATCTATCTATATCTATATTTATATGTATATTAATTATATGTTATTATATTTATATATAGTTATTTTTAAGTATACAATTTTTATAGTTATAGATATAGTAAAATACACTTATATAGGAAATTCAAATTATATCAGATATGCATATTGATGTATAGTTATGTTTAAAAACAATTATTGATATGAGAAACTTAAATGTATAAAGATTTATACATTTATATATAACTATATATAAATGTATTTAATAATACATATATGAACATATTACTATATATAAAAGTATTTATCTACATCAAACCTATATATAACCATGTGTCAAAATATATATAATTACATGAAAAACTATATATAACGACAACTACAACATGTATAACTACATGATTTGGAAACTTATTATCCATTTATATCATTCATCTCATTCATACATGTTTTTTTGGATATTGTATACATTTTTATCATTTTCCCATATATTTTAGGAACTTAAATTTAATTCTATCAACCTTAAATGTATTTTTATTGTATTTTTATATGTTTTTATAAATCATTATGATTTAATATGTTTAGGGTTTGTATTTTTGTTTTACTTAATATTATTTAACTAAATTTGTTTTCTTATAAAAATTTTCATTTTTTAAAATTCATGTTGTAAATTTCAAAACAAATTATAATATATTTGTTTAATTAATATTATAAAAAAATTCTAAAATATATATATGATGTAGTTTTAATTTACAAAGATAAAACTTTTCAAATAAAATTTATTTACAAAATAAAATTTGCACCTCATAATATGCAATATGTTATATTTATTATAAATAAACAATGTTGTAATGTATCTATTAATTACAAAAAAACATTATCATGTATTCAATTTGAAAAAGAAATTTAAAAATAATTATTTAAAAAAAATTAAGATATTTATATGGTCATTTATTTATTTTGAATAAAATAAAAAAAATAATTACTTGTTGAAAACATTACTCATATATTTATATAGTAATCTATTTTATTTGAACATAATTAAAGAAAAAATTGATTTTTTATAAAACATTAAAGGCATGTATTTATATGCACTACATTATATTTTTTCGAATATTAAAGTTTCGAAAAATTTATTAATAATAATAAATAATAGGTACAAATTTATCATAGACATTAATATTTTAATAAAAAAATATATAGAAAAACAAAAATAATATTATCTATTTATGAACTATATTTTCATTTTTATCCTAATTGAAAAAATAAAATAATTTACAAATATGCCAACTTCATTTATTTATTTGAGTATATGGTAGTTATGTTAATATATATATTAAAAAAACAACTATTTGAATAAAATAGAAGCTCATATAATTAATTCATAATTTCATTTTATGCATTAATATGCTTCATACACACACACACACACATACACACACGCATACACACATACACACACACACACATACACACATACACACAACACACACACGCATACACACACACATACATGCAAACACACACACACACACACACAAATATTTGTTTTGAATATAAAAAATTTAAAATATTTTATAAATTTCTACAATATATAAAATTTTATTTTAATTACATTTACAAAATCAAAAAATTTTAAATGCTTGTACACACACACATACACACACACACACACACTCGCGCACACACACTCACACACACACACACACACACACACACACACATATATATAATAGTTTCATGTGTAACTTTAAAAATACATTACGTAGATAGGTGTGTGTGTGTGTTTGTGTGGGTGTACAGTAGTATATGCATGCATACAAGTATATGCACACTACTTTAAAAATGCAGATACATGTGTGAGTATATACAAAAGTACACAAATGAGTATGATGATATATAATGTATAGTAATGTATATGGATGTATATATGTGGGTGTGTGTAGGGCAGTGTATATGCACATATATGTAAATCTATATATTTATTTATAACTTTATATATTTATGTATAACTATTTGTATGAATATATCTATATATAACTATATGTTTAACTATATATAAATATTTATAGCTATATATTCTATATGTATAATAACATATAACTATAAATAATTGTTTCTTCTTATATGTGTAACTATAAAAGATTTATACATAATTCTATTTAAATATATAATTTACAACTTATATTTAATATACATTTGTATATATTAGTATATAAAAATGTGTTTTACTATATCTATACCTATACATAACTATATGTTTAAATATATAAAATTATATGAATAAATATATATACCTACATCTATAAATATAAGTATAACTGTATGTGTAACTATATGTATAACCACATGTAACTATATTTATAATTACATGTATAATAACATACAAATTATGTTTAATTATATGTGTATAACTATATATAAATATTTGTAAAACTAAATACAACTATATATAATTAAATATAACTTTTTTTAACTATTTATACATATATGCAAATCTATATATATGTTTATAACTTTGTATACATTTATGTATAACTACTAATAATTACTTGGATCTATGGATCAATGCAAAACAGCCTCAGAAATTAGGTATGATTTGGATGATAGTTATCATGTGTTACTTTCTTTTTCCTTATAAAACTAATGAATGCTGATAAAATATTCATAAAATTTGTAACTTGTAATCATATCACTATATTTTTATAATAATGAGAGTAATATAAGCTCCAATTTATTTAACAATTTACACCCTCAATTCATTGGGTACACTCGGGGATAGCTACATGAGTTGGTAATGAAATCATACAAATCTCATGAGTTTGCTGTTGCTTAAAATGAGGTATTTGAGCTATGGATCAATGCAAACTGCCTCAAACATTAGGTATGATTTGGATGATAGCCATCACATACTTTCTACTTTTTCTTTATTAAATTAAAGAATACTAAAAAAATATTCATAAAATTTGAAACTTGTAATCATATTAGGTTCGATATTATGTTTCTTTCATGGTTGAATTATGAACTTCAATAGACTATTATGCATTTCGATTTAATATTGCTTATCATCTAGTTTTTGCTTTGCTTACTCACTTGATATCTAAACAAAAACAATCATTGAGTAGCCAAGTGATTTTATGCGTGGAACTTGATTGAGTATATATGTACATGTACACTACAGTGTATATGTACATATATTATATGTAATATACATATATACATGTATATATGTATAAGTATTTACCTATATAGATGTACATATTTATACATATACACTATAGTGTAAATGTATATACATGTACAGATATATTGTAGTGTATGTATACACGTATATATGTACATATACGCTACAGCATATATGTACATTTACTGAGTATATATGTGCATATAAATACTTGTACATATATGCCAATATATATGTACAAATACATATATATCAGTGAATACATATATACTACTATATTTGTATATGTAAATATATATCAGTATATATGTACATATATACTACAGTATAAATGTACATATATATTATAGTATTATATATTTATGACATTAAGGTTTTCAAAATCATGAGATAGAGTTTTCAGTGAAGCATAATTTAGCATGGTTTGCATTAAATCAATAATTTGCAAGGTTTGTAGTATTCTAAAACTCTTCATCTATTATATCTGCTACTAAACTATATGTGTATACCTATATATAAATATTTTTATAACTATATAAAACTCTATATAATTATATATGACTATATTTATAATAATGTATAAATATATCTATACATATATGATAAAATATATATTTGTTTATAACTTTGTATATATTTATGTACAACTACATATAACTACTTGTATGAATATATCTATATATAACGATATGTTTAATTATATATAATAATTTATAATTATATAGACTATATGTATAATAATATATAACTATAAATAATTGTATCTTACTATATGTATAACTATAAAAACATTTTACATTTAGATTAGGGATTAATTAGCTATAAAAATAAAAAAGTAAAAATTATGTTCAATTAAAAAATCTATTTGAATATTAAGAAAATAAGTATTTTTTTAATGAAATCATGATTATGAAGTATCTGAAGATGATAACTTTTTAATTCGAATAAGTTAGAGGTAAGTGATAGGTTGGTTTGTTGAATATGACTTTATTTTACTTTTTAGACATTTATATTCTATACCTTATATAAGTCTAGATAATAACAAGTTTCTCATAATATATTCATATATTATGAGAATATATGAATATAATATAACCCATATTTTATTTTATTTGCATTTTAAGTTTCTCATAATCATACTTAGACGTATAAATTTATTCATATATGACCCTTAGGTCCTCATTTACCAAATTTATATTTTGCACTTTTTGATTAGTTAATTTTTTGGATTTGGTCAATTTCTTATTTAACATATAATATTCAATTATATTATACATATTCATTTGCAATTGACATTTATCCACATAATCATATATCATTTAATATTTATCAATTATCATTTAATAATTTCTTAATTTCTTAGAAACCCCCAAGTTTTGTTTAACCCAAGATTTATCTTATTCATTTGGCCAAATCATTTTTTTGTGTGTAACATTTCATGCCATGATTAACTCAAGGTTGCAAAATAATTATATTGTCTCTATCATCAATGGAAATGGGGACCCTACTAGCTCTTTAGGAGGTGTGACATTAAAATTCACCAATAATATTCGAAATATTTTTGGGACTACATACAATCCCCCTCTTATCTAGCTGTACGTAGTCAAGTTTGGAATGATCTTGACACTTGAGCATATATGAAATTGTCTTTATCAATTTTCTATGAAAAAATAGAAATTACTTTTTTAATACTGGGGATTTAAAATCCCTAGGGTCTGATGGGATTTCCTTGAAATTTTGTAAACACAAAAGGAATTATATTAGACGAGATGTTACTAATGTATGATAAGCATTTATTCTTAATGGAAATATTTTGGAACATATCAATCATGCATGTATTGTTTTAATTCTTAAATCTTTTCATGCATCTACTATTAAAGATTATAGATTGATTTCTTGTTGTAATGTCATTAACAAGATCATATTTAAAGTAATAATTTTATAAATCAAGTCTATAGTTAATGATTTTATTGACCAAACTGTGGTATACAAAGTATGGTTAATAATGAATAATTTTCTTGTTGCTCAACATTAGGAGATATACAAGGAAGGTTATATCTCCTAGGTGTTTTATCAAGATAGACATGCAAAAGATCTTTGACATGGTAAATTAGATATTCATAACTGAGATTTTGCATGCACTAGGCTTCCCGAACAAGATCATCAATATTTTTTATCTGTGTACTTCAACCACCAACTATTCCCTAATGATAAATGGGCATATGCATGGGTATTTTCAAGGAAAAAAAGGTCTAACTTATGATGATCCACTATTTCTCCACATCTTTATTATTGCTATGGAATACGTATCAAAACTAATTAATTATACCACTAAATACTATATTTTTCTTCCATCCATGATATACTAAACAATAAATTTCTCATCTTATGTATGTAGATGATCTTTATCTTTTTTTTTTCAAAAAGAGAATTATCTTCTATTCATTCCTTATTAGATAGTGTCCAATTATTTTCTGAACAATCAGGACTACATGGTAATCCCTCAAAATTGAACTTCTTTTTTGGAGGGATAAAACTTGAGCACCACGAATTGATCATTAATAATTCTGATTTCTCACACATCAAACTTCCTTTTATATTTACTCTTCCTCATCCCTCAGTATTTTGTCATTTCCATTGATAACTTGTGTAGAAGATTTTTATAGGGATCCCCAACCATAGAGAGATATCCATAGGCACAAGATCTCATGGAGCATGGTTTTTAAACCTATTTCCCACAGTGGGTTGGGTCTTCTTTTGATCAACCCAAAAAATAATATTTTTGTTCATTAAGAAACTATTGTGTATCAATAATAAATAGGATTCATTATAGATCCATTGGATCCATCATTACTATCTTGCCTCATATGATATTTGGAATATCTTCTCTCAAGATGATATCTCATTTTAGAAATGTCATTATTATTATATGAGATTAGATTATTCAATCTACTAGGAGCATTAAATAAGCTAAAAGTATGATTTGTAAAAAAATAGGGGGAGGGTAGGAAGAATTATTACAAATTATTACTTACATTTATTTCCACATAACTAAAAAAGTTCTAGATAATTTAAGTTATGATAATTTAAAATTCACATTTCTGAGCATGTTATCATCACCTAGATGGATTCCCTTGAAAAATTGAGTTAAAATTCAGCTATTCACAAAGCTAAGTATCCTCATATATGAATTAAATTAAAAACTTTGAAACCTTATTTTGGTAATGATCGCATTCTTGTTGGAGATAGAGAAGCATTACTAATTACTTACTATACTGGTAATGTATCTCTTAACATTCATCATGATAAATTAAATTTTAAAGATGTTTTAGTAGTTCTTGAGATAAAAAATATATATTATCTGTTAGTCAACTTATTCATGACAATGATGGTTATTTGAATTTAACTTTTTCAGTTTTTGTTATGAATCACTCTATACAGTAGATAATGACAAATTATCATAAATAAGAATTTTTTTTATCCTTTAACATGAAAAAATTTATAATTATATTATTACAAAATCTCAAGTAGTATACTTAAAAATTTGTTATGCTCGTTTAGTGAATCGTAATTATGCCTTTTTTAAAAATTTAGAAAATAAAAAAGTTATTACTATTTCCAATTGGATAGTTAAGGATACTCCTTATACTAATTATCAACTTGGAAACTATCGCAAAGGTTTATTTAATAAATCAAAAACTACTGAGTTTTCATCTTGAAAAAATTCACAGTGATATAATTGGCTCAATATTCTTATTTCCACACATAAAATTTAATACAATGTTATTTTTATTGAGTATTTTATCCGATACATATGTGTATATCCTTTAAGATACAAATCCAATTTTTACCCATGTTTAAAAAAATTTCATATGTTTGTTGAAAAAATTTTTGATAAACCTTTCTAATATGATGGAGGAGATGAGTTTTCTTCAAGTAATTTTTCAAATCATTTGCTTCAATATGGGATAAAATAAATATCATATTTACATACCCATTAACAAAATGAATTAGGTGATTAGCTAAGATAAAACATAGACATATTGTAGAAATAAGTTTGACTCTTATTTTCCATGCTAATGTCCCTTTAAAATCTGGTTGATACCTTCTTAATTGCTACTTATGTCTTATCTTATTAATAGACTACATCTATCTTTTATTGGTAATAATTATCCATATTTTAAATTATTTAGCTACCATCCAAGTTACTATATCTTATGTGTTTTTGGTACGCACTTCTTTATTCATTTAAAAACCAATAACATGTACAAATCATCAAAAAATGTTGTATCTCATTCTTTCTTAGGATATAATTTTTTACACAAATGTTATAGATGTCTTGATTCACCATAAAATTGGATTTACAATTTTCAACACGTAGTCTTTAATGATATTATTTTCTTTATATAAAAAATGAATTATCTTTTTTTCATAATCTTTCTATTACAACTTTTTCTAATCTTGATGAATAGTTTTCAAGAATTGTCTTTATTGTTAGAAATCATCCTAAGACACTAAAATAATACTTTCAAGGTTCTCCATCGGCATAGCTTCCATGCAAGAAGAACTTGCTACTATTCATGCTAATAACACTTAGGTCTTTAAAGTTATTGGCAACAAATGGGTACATTGCACCAAATTTAAAGAATATGATATGATTGACTGCTTTAAAGCATGTTTAGTTGCTAAGAGATTTTACCAAATTCCTAGACTTGATTTTGGTGAAACATTTGGCCATTGTCAAGGCTACCACTAGTCATCTCATCCTCTCTATTGTTAAGAATCTCTTCCTAATTAGTTATCTCTTTGAAAGGTTTTTCATGAAAATATATCATAGTTTTGTGAGAACAATCTACTTGCATTGTGTTTTCCTTCTACATAAGTCTATATATGGCCTTAAACAAGCCCCTTGTGCTTGGGTTGCTAAACTTCTGTCGAAAATCTTTTTTTTTGTTTTAAATTCAGTCAAGCTGATAACTCTTTATTCATTCATCACACTTAATTATCTTGTCCTCTTTCTTGTTTATCTTGATGGCATAATTCTTATAGGTAATGGCCTCTTTTTTATACATTAAATCATTACTTGACTGAATGATGATTTCTTTTTGAAGTATTTATGCAATCTCAATTATTTTTTGGGGATAGAGGTTAAAAATTTTTTGATGCTCCTTTGTTTACTCAAACTACATATACACATGACCTATTAGTTAAAACAAACATGCTTGATGCTAAAGAAATAAATACACCCATTGCCCACAAACCTACTCCTCTTCCAGATTATGAGCATCTCACTAATCCTATAACTTACCAATGACTTTGTGGGTCCCTTCAATGTCTCACCTTAACTCGCCTTAAAATTAGTTATGCTATAAACTTAGTCAGTCAACACTTCTAAAATCCAACCATGGACTTTCATGTAGTTAAACACATACTTAGTTGCATCAAGGAAACCCTCACAAGTGGTTTGTGATATTTATAATAAATTTCACTTACTTTTAATGCCGTTTGTAATGTAGATTAGGTAAGTCATCCTTTTAACTCAACAAATTACTTTTAGTTTTTCATCATTCTTGAATCAAAATACATTAATTTTGCTTCAAATAAGTAACCTACTATCTCCCATTCTAGTGCAAAAGTATAATATCACACCATGGTCACTAATGCTACTAATCTCATGTGACTCCAATATCTTTTCATGACATTGGCATTCAACCCGAATGTCACCCTCTCCGTCTTCATGACATTAAAATGTTATTCACACTTATTACATAATCATATTTTTCATGCTTGCATCAAACAAATTGAAATTAACTATCATTTTATTCATGAAAATACATCAATTTTGGTTCCAATAAGTAACATACCATCTCCCACTCTAGTGCATAAACATAATATTGCACCATGGTCACTACTGTTGTTGATCTCATGTGACTCCAATTTCTTCTCCATGACATTGGCATTCAACCTGAACATCAACCTCTCCTCCTTTGTGACAATAAAAATGTTACTCACTTATTACATAATCATATGTTTCATGCTTGCATCAAATACATTGAAATTGACTACCATTTTATTCATGAAAATGTCATGTTCAGCATCTTTAACTCCATCATCTTTCCTCTAAACAAATTGTTGATATTTTCATGAAAGTTTCAATACCTCTTATTTAATGACTTTCATTACAAGTTTCGCACTCATTCTGCTGCATTGCCATGCTTGGGGTGGGGGGGGGGGGGGGGGGGGGGGGGGGTGAAAATGAACACATTATGAATAAAACCAAATAGAGAAAGATCTAGCAAAGAAATATGTTAAGAAATGACTATAACTAGCAACAATCTTCATTTTACTAAAATATCTTTTTCTATTTTTTATTTTCCTAGAATCATAATCAGAATATGATCTTTGGTTCAAAAATATGTCCTTTCTTTATATATTTTATTTTCTAGCCGTTGCCTTCTTAGTGCATAAAAATATATGTAATACTGTAAATTAAACAAGCAAGTAATTATTTTTTCTTTCAATCATGATTTATGATCACCTTTATCACATATATGTAAATTTATATGTACATGTATATCATTCATAACATCCACATATAAATTTATACATCATATATAACAACATCAATATAAAAATATATATTTATAGATTTGCATACATATATGCATATGCATATATACATATGATGTTATGTGTGTGTGTGTGTGTGTGTGTACATGCATTAAATTTTCAAATATATAAATAAATAAATAAATATATATATATATATATAATGTATATTAATTTAGTTTTATGATGAGTTTTTGCAATGTCAGTGGTGATTGAAGGAATCTTGAACAGTATCCAATACATTTGATGGATGGATAATATTATTTGATATATTTTCAATGATAATTACTTGACATTTGTTGGAATATTTTTTGATCGACACTAAAAGTTTTCCATAAAATGTCATGAAAATCTGACTTTTTTAACTATTTTATTTGAAATATGATAAATATTCATGATTTTTTATCCTTTTATATATATTTTTTATATTTTTTATATATTGGTGATTTATTTTAAAATCTTTTTAGGTCAGCTTTTTATGACTTCAAATATTTATGAATATTTTTTTATTTTTTAAAAATTCTACAACATGTTCATATTTTAGTTTTATATAACATATTTAAATCATTAAAAGTGTATGTTGTTTAACCTTTTACTAGCAAGTATAACAAGAGTTTTTTCTCATATTCAAAATGAACAATAATTTGTGGCCATATATAAAAATATCTATATTTCTATTTTGATGAAGTAGGATTGATTTTATGATGTCAAATATCAATGAATTATTTTGGAATTATAAAAAAAAAATCAAGTGTCATAAAACAAATGTTAAAATATATAAAAATAAATCATAAATCATTAAAACACATATATCATTAAACAAATGTTTGATATTATTAAATTTTATTGATAATTATTAATTTGTATACAAATCCAACAAATAAAATTGAAGATCATTGATATGTGGGGAAAAGTCAACTATGGGTGGGTGAAGATTCATTTTGCTTGCTCTTTCATTTGAGAGCCCCCTCTTGCTCATTTATAGAATTTTTTTTTTCATTTTTTTAAACATCCAAATCTTAAGTGTTATTAGTATGTATTTTATTTTATTGTTTATTTTTTTTCATTATTTCTTATGAATTTTCTATTTCAAATTATTGAAAATGATTTATTCATGAACTATAAAAAATTTATATGCAATTGATGTATGTTTTATTTTCTTATGAATTTTCTATTTCAAATTATTTTTTATGTTTTATTTTCTATTTCTTATAAATTTTCTTATGAATCTTAAGATCATTGATGTATGTTTTATTTTTGTAAGACCAACACATATAATTTATTCATGAACTATAAAAAATATGTTAACATATCTTACATACTAATTGAAAATGATTGAAATTGATCAAAAAAAATTAATATGCAATAATAAAAAGTTGTATCATTTATAAAATTTGAATGTAATTGAATAACATGGAATTGTCATCAAATGCTACCAAACATATTCAATCCTTCTCAAGTAATACCAAGAGAATCATTGAAAATTGCTTATTGAAAGCACATCATATATTATTAAAAAATTTCATAATATCATTAAAACTAAATAGATTCAATACAAAAAAATTAATCATGAGATTTCATTAAATATACATTTTAAAAAGACATCAAATAACATTGAATATGTCAGGATGTACAATAATGTATTAATGTTATTTGATTCATGGAATATATAAACTTAAGTCATTTTTATCTTAAGATATGAATATATTCATATATTCATATCTTATAAATGAATAACTTGTTATCATCTTTATTGTTCTAGATATGAATAAAGAGTTAATTCAAATAAGTTAGAGGTAAGTGATAAGTTAGAGCTATAAAAATAACTTATTAAAATAATTAGACAACAATTATTGTTCTACTTTTTTAGAGGATATAAAGAATCTAAATGCATTGACTTTGTAAAAATATATAAAATTTTTTTCGTGATATCTAAAATATCTCATGATTTTCTGATCTTTAATGTGTTTATTATATTTTAAAGTCTATCATATTTATGATAGTGAATATTATTTTAGATAGGAAAATCAAATTACCATCAATATTATTGAAAATTTGTTATGATAGAAAGATTAAGATAATACATAGATGAGACTTCAGGATCAAATTCCTACATTACAACAAAATACAAATGATGAAGTATATGATAAAATTTAAAGTTGTACAGATCATAATAGTTAGATTGAAAATGATCTTATAATTTTTATCTTTTTATGACTTAATGATTTGTAAAATTTTTTATGTTTTAGTTTCATTTTGAAAGATTATGTTACCATTTTTTATTTTATAAGTATTAATTATAATTTTAAATTAAATAATTTTTTTTAATGTTATTTAATTTTTTTAATTCATAATTTAAAATTTTTTAAATACAAGGTATGTATGTATATATTTTGTATTTACATTATGTATACATGTATCTACACAATAATTTCTATCTATATACAATGTGTATATGTATATATTCAATATGAGTATATATACACATTGTATATACATTCTCTATACATTATGTATGTATTTTGTATATTGTAATACAAAATAATTATATAATGTGTATATATGGATACACATAGCAATTAGCACTTCTATGTTTTGTATAATATATTGATATAATGATGCCATCATGCTTAGAACTTGCTACCTGCACACACTGTCCAAGGAACATGGCCCATAGGGGTCTAGTGTCTAGGCCCTAGGCCCTTGTTAGGTGGACTAGGTGCCATGGCCAGGCCCTGACGAGGGCATGCCTGGGTCTCCTGATTCAAACCTAGGCTATTTTGGGTTGGGCACGTGCTGGGCTAGGCAATAACCATTCTCATCACAAGTGTTGGCAAAGATTTTAATAAGAATTATCTAGAGTATCTTAATTTCTTTTTGCTTTTAAGTTTGAGGTGATGAATATATATAATATTTATTATATCTATTGCACTATTTTAATTTATGTATTATTTATTTTACTTGTATCAAGTCTAGGCAGTGTAGTGCTTTATATTGATGGCATGCTCAAAACACTTTTACTTTTGTTATTTAAAAAAACATCAGGTGTCTTGGGGTAGTCTCCAACATGTTAGATAAAATATGGTGGTGGTGGCAGCATTATCACTTTTATTTCCTCCAATTTGATATCATGTTCAATAATATAAATACATGCATTTAGGTGCCTCATTCCATATGAAACCAAACCTGTAAAAGAGACTGAGTACAAAGCCACACATAAGAAAAAATACATGATGAAAATTTATCTTCGAGAGCATGTTAGATTTATAAAATAGAAAGCATGCAATGATTAATTAGCATCATGGTCATTGGAGATTGTATTATTTTGTTTTGGCACGTGTTATTTTTTTGTTTTTTTTGGAAGATAAAAATTCTATTTGTCTGAGCATTTACTATTTTGATTTTCACAGGGCAACTATTTTTATTTTCTATTTGTCAATTAGTTTTCGTAAAGTTTGAAGCCCATGCAATTTGTTAATGATACAAGGTTTCTACTTACCATGCATAGTTGGATGTTCAGGCAGTGTAATACTTTGCCTCATGTGCTAGCTCTTGTGGTGTGCTTATCTTTCTTTTAAGAGTCATACGGTGAAAGACAAGCACTGTATATGTACATATACCGAGTATATAAGTATGAATGTACTTGGTATATATGTACATATATACTGAGTATATACGTAGGTATATACGAGTATGTACATAAGTGGGTTCATATATCTATTTGTAGACATGTATATATTGTCATATATACACACCTGTTTATACACAGACAAACTTTTGAATATATAATTGCCGGGATGGTCTGGACATCATCGTGCATTGCTCACTGATGCAGGTAATAAAAGCAATGGATATTAGTATTTTCCTAAAGCTTTGACATGATATTTCTGGTCTAGGCCCGCCAGGAAGATAATGTTTGTATTAAAAATCTAAGTAATTGTATTGATATGCAATTATCACATGGTGCAAAGTAAACATATGAGTAAATAAGTTTTTTTGCTCTAGATTTTGCAATGATTGGTTCTAATTGTACTAGGTCTTAGAATGATGATGATGATGATGCTTGTGTAATGTCATGTAATTCTGGTCCAGGAAAAATATCAGGTCCTATTTTGGGAGAAGCAGCTCGCCACCTCATCAAAAACTCACACAATCTCAAGTTCATCAGTCAAGCATCATCGCTCGGCATACTTTTATTATAAGCAATGGAAATAGCAGTAGTGGTGGTGATGGCAGTGGTGGCAGTGACTACAGCGGCTGTAGTGGTGGTAGTAGCGACAGCAATGGCAACAGTGGTGGTAGCAATGGCAATAATGGCAGTAGTGGCAGCTATAGTGGCCACAGCGGCGGCGGCAATAGCAATGGTGGCAGTGGCGACGGTAGTGGCAATAGCAACAACAACAACAACAAATGCGGTACATACGTACATATATAGTCAGTATATACGTACATATAATAGTGTAGTATTTTTTGTACATATATACTGAGTATATATGTACTCAGTATATATGTACACATAATACTACACTTTATATGTACGTATACTATAGTAATATGAGTACGAGTAAATGCTACTATATATGTACATATTTAATGTAGTAATATATTTTTATGAAAACATATCTTTTTATTTATTTATTTTGATGTGATTGAGTGATTTAAATTTCCTACAGATATGGTACCGCAATGTTTCCCATAGGAAGTTTGTATAAGCGAAGAGAATTTTTACTAGACATGACACACCATGACTCAAACAGATTATTCACAGCAGAAAGTTAGTGATCGGAGTAGCAAAGGGAGAGAAATCAACATCAATGCATTGATATATTATACTTTATGCATTATCGATAGATACATTGATGAATAAGATGTAATAAATTTTGTTATTTTTTTATTTTGATTATGTAAAATATTGAATTATAATAAATTATTAAATGATTTTATTTTTTTGTTTATTATAATTTATTATTTATAGTTTCTTTTTTATACATTTTGTATCAAAATATTAAATTTTTTAATTAAAAAATTTTAAAATAAATTAAATTTTGAAAATAGTTTTGAAATTAAAATATCTAGGAAAATTCCCTAGCTAATTTAGCAAATTTTTTCTGGCTAAATCTGCTAGCGAAAATTCCCTTACTAAATGAGCTAGGGAAAATTCCCTAGCTAATTATATATATATATATACTACTCTAAGAAAATTTCGTCACTAAATCAGACGCTATATCCGAATGAAATTAGCTAGGAACATTTTCGTAGTTAATCCATCACTATATCCAGGTTGTAATTAGCTAGTAAAATTATGTCGCTAAATCAGTCACTAAATTCCCTACTTTTCTTTGTGTGAAATTTACGTGGCTATTCCATCGCTAATCCATCACACTTTAGCTAGGGATTGATCCCTAGCTAAATTCCACTAGCTAAATTTCCCTAGCTAAATTTTCCAAGCTAAATAAACATTTTTTGTAGTGTATATTGTTATCTATCTGTCTATCTATCTATATATATCTTTTTTTCGATATATTTATATATAATCTAACTAACTATCTATCTATATATTTATTTGTCTATCTATATGTATATCCATCTATCTATATATATGTCAATCTATTTGTGTATCTATATGTCTATCTATCTATATATCTATTTGTCTATCTATATATATATATATCTAACTATTTATTTATCTATCTTTCATCTATATATTTATTTATTAATCTATTTATCTATCTAATTATCTATCTATCTATTTGTTTATATATATGTCTATCAAATAATCTATGTATCTATATATCTAATTATCTATCTATCTATTCATTATCTATATGTCTATCAAATAAATAATATATATATATATATATTATATTTCTAACTATCTATCTATCTATGTACCTGTCTATCTATATGGCGATCTATCAAATATCTTTTTATCTATTTTTTAGTTTATACTATATCTATCTTTCTCTATCTATTTGTCTAACTATATATAAATCTATCTGTCTATCTAACTATCTAATTATCTTTCTAACCATCTATCTATCTATCAATCTATAACTATTTGTATATCTATTGTCATTCTATATCACTGCATATCTATTTATGTATATACCTATCATTTATCTATCTATCTCTGTGATTATTAATCTGTGTTATCTATCTGTATATCAATCATCTATCTATTTGTCTATCGATCTATCAATCTATCAATATATCATCTATCGATCTTTCTTTATATTTTTATCTATTTATCTGTTATGTATCTGACTATCTTTCTGTTTATCTATCTGACTATCTATCTGTCTATTTTTATGTTATCTATCATCCATCCATCCATCATCATCTATCTATCTATGTCTGTCTGTCTGTCTATATTGTAATCAATTAATTTGTTATATATTATCTATATATTATCTATCTATTATCTATCTATATGTCTTTCTTTATGTATATCTATCTATATATCAATCTGTCTATTATATATATATCAATATATATATCTATCTAGCGATCTATATATATGTGTCTATCTATTTGTAACTATGTAGTTAGCAATTAATATATCTATCTATCTATCTAACAATTGGTATACCTATATGTCAATCAATCTATCTATCTATCTATTTGTCTTTTTTTCTATTTGTATATTGTCTATCTATCTATTACTAACCTATCTAACTATATCTATCGATCTGTCAATCAATCTTTCAATTTATTTTTTATCTAACTTTCTAACTATTTAACTGATTATATGTCTATTTGACTATCTATCAATTTTTCTAATAATTTGACTCTCAATTTGACTATTAATTTGACTATCATCTATCAATCAATCTATGTAGCTATATCTATCTATTATCTATCATCTTTCAATCTAGCTTATGCTATCTCTATATCATCTATATATCTCTCTATCTATTTGTCTATCTATATGTAAATCCATTTGCTCTATCTAAAAATCTATCTATATTTCGTTATCTATATGTTTATTATTTATCTATCTTTCTGTCTATCTGTTGATCTATCTATGTATCGATCAATAATCATCTGTCTATCTATGTTTATCTATCTATCTATCTTTCGCCTATATTTAATTATATGTCTATCTATTTGTTTATCTAACTATCTATCTCTTTATATTTGTTTATCTATTTGTCTATCTATATATATATTTATCTATTGTCTATATATTTATCTATCTATCTATTATTTGTCTATCTATATGTAATTCATCTATCTATTAATCTATTTGTATATCTATATGTCTATTTATCTATAAATCTATTTATCTATCTATCTATAATCTATCTATCTATATATGTCTATCTATCTATCAATATATCAATCTTTCTATCTATTTTTCATCTTGTCTCTCTATATTTATATGTATATCTATTTCACTATATATCTATCTATCGGTCCATTTATCTATCTATCTCTATATATATATATATCTATATCTATCTATCAATCTAACTATCTATCTGTCTATCTACTACATTATAAATGGCTATCTATGTGTCAATCTATATGTTATATCTTTTAATCTATCTATCTATATTTTTTATATATATCTCTCTATTTGTTTTGTCTATCTATATATTTATCTATCTATATTACTTTTAATTTGTGTATCTATCTATCGTATATATCTATATGTATCTATCTATCTATTTGTCTAGCTATCTGCCTATATACCTATCTATCTATCTATTGATTTTTTTGGTCTTATTATATATCTATATTTGCTTATCTATTTGTCTATCTATCTAAGAGCCATATATATCTTTATCTATTTGTCATTCAATATTTCTAGCTATTTGTCTATCTATATGTCTATCTAACTATCTATATAGTTGTC